>JAEAOA010001875.1:227500-532500 GCA_016746295.1 Potamilus streckersoni | reverse complement strand
AAGTATTGGAAATGTCGTAAAATAGCAACGGTAGCAGTTGTTAACTAGAGCTCAGTCTGAAGCTGGCTGCCGTCGAGGAAAATTGGCGCTTTATGATTGAAAAATGAAATTAGACACTTGACACATCCTTGTATCACTTTTCAGTTCACATATACCTTATATGGATTCTTATAGTACTATCTGAAACTTTAATTATTTTCACATGACAGGCAAGTTGATTGATTTGGAACTACCTCTCCCCTTTTCTATGTCTCGTCACTATTCTGTCTAAACCTAATTTGCATTATATGCTTTTTTTCTCAGTTAGCTTTATATTGATAGAGTTGTGCAGTATTGTTTTTTTTTTCTTGCCATGCTTTATGTTGCGTCTAAAAAAAGCATGGTGCATTAGGAACTAATTGTACACAAACAACGTACGCTCATATAGTAGACGATTTAGCTTTTGGTTTATTAGATTTGTTTGTGGATGAATTAAACACGCTATTTATTCCATTTGAAATAAGGCATGATAAAGTTAACGATGTGGAGGAAGGATTCTGGTCCGATAAATCAACTATCCAAATCTGTGTTGATATTGATGGATAATATGTGGGTCAGATGTCACATTCTCATTAAAATTTGCACTTTTGTTGCATGCACAAACCTACGTACGCTTTAGAAACACACCGGTAATCTTAACAGCCTTATCTAGCGCTAAATTTAAAATGGCTACAGGACAGAGGGTTATGCTATTCCACGTGTATTTATAAGTCACTTAACCAAGGATTTGCTCCAGAAATATAATGTACATGTCACCAAGAAAACAAACACTTTGATAGAAGCTCTACAACCGCGAGAAATACCGGTAGCTGTATAAAATGTACACCGATGTGTGCAGTCACGATTGACTGCAGATTTTGAAGGCTTGGATTTATAGTAGATATCATCCGCTAAGCCACCAACCAATATCATCACGCGTGAGACAATGATTCATCGGCCAGAGTTCACTGAGTCACATATGAAACTTTCAAACAAGTTTCAAACGAATGAACGTGATATTCGCAATGTCCACAACAAACGTGACAGACGCATTTTCGAAAATACAATTCTGATCATTTAAAGAAAAATTTTCTACAAATGTTCCTAACTTTTGGGAAATAGATTGGTTTCCACTATGACAATTGCTTTCTAGGGTCTATACAAATAGCACAGAAAGCATATTGAGGACAAAAACCATCCCATTTCTATCACGTACAAGTCAGTCAAAATACTATACATTCGAGAAAAAAACGGAAATGAAGGTTTTGGTAGAACACTTCGAGCCTCAGAGCCAATAAGCCATGTCTATGAAGAAGTTAGTTTTCCGTTAGCTATCACACAGTAGCCTAACTGCTTTTCATGCTTCCCCGCTCATGTTTTGTGATACAAAATGTTTAGTATGTAGGCTAGCGACAGAAACAATACATGTCATGTACAGTACTTAGCTGAACTCCCTCTAACAGAGTGCATGCAAGTGACAGGGCATAAATACGTGTCTTGGTAGAACACTTCGAACTAGTGACCAGTAATTTATTGACCAGTGGGTACCAGAGTGGACAAGATGTAACGAAGCCATACAGTAAGTCAATTAAAAATTAATACTGCTAGGACATGATATATAGACGGTTTAGGCAAAAATAACACTTATAGCTGTATCGTCTATAACTTAGAAGACTTCTGAAAGACACCATACATTTGCTTGTTTTCACTTCTGAATTTGCACGCTTGGTTGGAAAAGCTGGTAATACGAATGGCAACAAAATAGACATATTTTGGCATCTTGAATTTCCTTAAAATGTACTTTCTTAGGTCTGCAGATCGGATTTACATGACCCGTGTCATGGGTTCCGAAAGCTTAATACAAACAGCAAAACTGTACTGTAATTTCGTCTGGATTTCCAACAGAAAATCATATTCTCCTTATTGTACTCAACACGAAATTTAATAAAAGAAGCGTTTATCAGCACATTATGATTTCAAAGAATCAATGCACGTCCACCGGTCAAATCACAAGTACATCGTACGGAAATGACTCGGGTAATAAATCCAGTCCATCACAAATAGAAAAGCAAAATTTAGTTGAATCTAAAGATAAGCAAACTGCATTCATTCCTGACCAAATGGAAAAGGTTTTCAATATGCATTCATTCAAAATATGACTATAAATATGAATTTTAGGATACGAAAGCAAGAGGTTATTTTTTAGAAAAAAGAAACTAATGTCGAGCGCAAGACAAAGTTCAAAAGTTGCTGGACGGTGCTATGTGCGCATTAATATTATTACTTTGTATTGATGAATCCACGGCTGTGTATTTAATTTGTAATACAGCAACAATTCATTTATTTTGTTTCTTGTATTGTATTCTTTTTTATTAAGTCTTGTGTGGAAAGACAAAATGGGTGTAAAAGAAAAAGGGTACTGCATTTGCATGAGTTGTGCAGTGCTACATGGAAAACTCGTTCACACTTTCCCCATACAAAGGCAGAAACTTATCAATATTATACCGGTAACTTGAGGTAGAAGCTTACTATTTATAGCATAACTACACTAAAGATTGAATGTTTGCATAATACAGTACAAGTCCGTAACAATTTAGCTTTAAACTATCTTTTTGGTCGTTGTAGAATAACACTCGGGACCCCTTGCTTCAGTAACCTGCTAGTGACCAGTAATTTATTGACCAGTGGGTACCGGAGTGGGCAAGATGTAACGAAGCCATACAGTAAGTCCATTTGAAATTGATACTGCTAGGACATGATATATAGACGGTTCAGGCAGAATTAACACTTATAGCTTTATCGTCTATAACTTAGAAGACTTCTGAAAGACACCATATATTTGCTTTTTTTCATTTCTGAATTTGCACGCTTGGTTGGAAATTAACAGAAGATTCAAGTTTGATTTAGGTAATAACAAAGTCAAAATTCGTGAAGTGGTCAACTAGTAAGAGTTTTAATTCTAATTTAGGAAATAACCAATAACGATGATGACTCTAGTTTTAAAGGTTTTATTGATTTTCAGTGTCCTTTCATTGTTCTAACGTACAGTGCGGGAGTTCCGATGAAACGGGGCGGGGTGGGGGTTTAATCATATAAAATTCATGCTGTAAATTCATTCTATTTTTTTTTTCTCCAAAAATTAAATTTGTCTCGTAATGTAATTTCCATTAAAACCGAAACCATGATCTTACAGAGGACGCCAATATGGTAACGACTGGTAAATGCAGCCATGGCGGAGCACGGGATATGTCGGGAACCAACAGTGCTGCTTTGGGTGGTATTAATAAGGAGTCCATGAACCCCGGCTACTCGCCCCATGCCCATCTGCACGAGATCGCTGCCGAAGCTGCCATCCTGCATACAGAAGCTTTCTTTAACGATCATGGTAAGTGAATATGGTTTCTTTCTTTTACACCTTTCTTTCCTTTCAGATTTTGTTCCTTTCAAATTGAGCGTTCGGGTAAGAAAACTGGCATGGTGGTTAATTTGGACAAACTAAAACGATTTTACGATGAATAGAGAACGTCTTAAATAAAATGAAGGATTGTACTTTAAAGATAAATGTATTGACTATATCTTATAAATGCACTTGTTTAATTTAGAGCTAGACAAAAGCGATGCAAATTTGGATGAGGAAGCACAAACATTACCTTGTGATTAGAAAAATCTGGATTTTTAAAATACATGACGTATAAAACTTTAGACAGGTTGGTACAAACAACTTTATGTTATTCGTTTGAAATCAGGTGATTTAAATCATCTAGAGATATTTAAACAGTTCAGAATTGTTTTTGTAAAGTCCTGTTGTACAAAATTAACAGATTTTATTTGCAACAATTTAACTGGAAATGACGCCTACAATGCTCTATATTGTGCAATTTCCGACACTTGAATACTCTGAACGTTTCGAAGTGAAATTGATACGGCTGCAATGCAAGTCATCAACGCATTAGGAAAGGTGGGGTCTGGGGGTTGTGGTAAGTCTTGAAAATGAATCCCCTCCTCCCCAAAAGTATGTGTGGAATTTGTCTGGCATATGACGATCAAACACTCCTTAATAAATACAGAGTTAGTCAGTTCACTCTGTACCAGGTACCAGGTACCAGTCTCCTTTTTGAATGTGCTACGGGTAACTAGGCACCCTATTTTGCCAACGTAACTGGTCTCAAACATATTAGAAGCGTAAGTCCTCAGTAAAAGCAGATTGTTTAATCCTTGTAACATCAAAATCGATGAGCTTGTGCGTTTTTAATTTGTTTTTAAAAAAAAGAGAATTGAACACTCTCTTGACATGCGCTCCTTGGTTGTCAGATCTGTTATGGTTATTTATGGCAGCAAAACTGTGAAACAAGTCAGTTAGAAGTAGCTAATTACAAAAATCCAATAAATCGCGATCGCATTTGAGGAGTTAAATTCTTCCATTAAGCTGTTACACATCGAGTGGTAGTCCTTTTTGGCTAACTGTCAGATCCTTTTAAACTGAACAGTCTTCAGCATTGCTTAGAATAAACGTTCCATACCATGTGAGAAAAAATGATGTCACTTTTATACTTGTAAACGAGGTCGTTTTGTATTAGCCCTATAAACGTTTACCAAACTTGAATCTATTTAAACGATAAATAAAGAAAATAGCTTTCCAACATGATATGGTTTCTCAAGAGCTGACAACAGTGTGGTGGGTGGGCCAAACTTTAGTTTTTGACAGTATAGTCATGTAATACACGTTTGATCTTCATGTACAACTGATGTTTAAAGAAATTTAAGTACAAGCCAAATTCAGCACTGTTGGATATAGAAGGGTAAGTTTAATACTAGATTTAATCTGGATCACGTCATTGTCATTTAGAACACCCAAAGATAAACGAGCTAGCCCGTATTCCGTAATGGTTAAGTGGAACGTACGGATTTTAAATGGCGTGCATACATTTGTTATTAACAATGACAAATACATTTAGTAATTCTGTATGCATCTTTATATTTGCACATGACAAACTTACGATTTTCATATCTTCAATACATTTACACTTTAATATAGCTGTATGGTTCATACAATATGATGTAAATAAATTCTTATCTTATCTTAAATACGACTTGTTCTGCTGAAATTTCTCGATACATGTAGCGGCCGTTGTTCGGTCAGAATTTGAGCGGAAACGGAAGTAAACAGTCTAAGAAAAATAATTAGTTTAGGACTTAATTAAGAAGATTTTAGTTTTTCTGTCAATAATTTTAATGACAAAAACATCCTACCTTGTGCTACAAAATGTCAGGTCTGGTATGTAAGTGAAATAATCAATTTTTAAACTGGTTTCACATACCAATGAGCATGTAAACTTTGAAATGTTTGCTATAAGCATGACAGCAAGTAGTGAGAGATAATCCACCAGTGCATCGGCCTCTCGTTCGGTTTTCGATACTCAGCAAATCAACCACCTCTGGGTACCTGGTAGCGTAATCGACAAGGATTATTAACTAATAGTTCTTCCAGTCTGTAATTAGGGACACTGGACCTATATGTCCACAACTGCCTATTATTTATTCCGCTTTTATATCACAAGCAATTCGCCCAACGGCATTCACATCACCCTACCCTTCGACTGATGCCGCACGACCTATAAAACGTCATCAGCCAGGATTCGATCCATTGTTGTTTTGTTTTTTTTTTTCTGTGCGAAAAAGTGGCCCTACATACTGGACTCGTACACTACTTGAAATACGTGATATATATATATATATATATATATATATATATATATATATATATATATATATATATATATATATATATATATATATATATATATATATATATATATATGCATTGGTAAACATTCTCACAGATTTGATACATTAAATTTACAGGTTTACGACCTAGTTTCGATGGTTTGAACAATTAGTTAAAATCTAACTGAATCGGGAGCCTATCATCTTCAACATTTCCAATCGTAAAAAGTGTTTTTTCAATAATAGTGCCTCAACTGATCCAATTAATAAGGCGTGTCGACATAGATCTTGGCAACATGAACGCTATTAAGTTGAATCGATGACATGCACGGGTATTTCGAGCCATGTATTTCATAAAAAGTTGATACTCCGCCTCAGCGCTGCTTCAATTTATTCGGTGAAGAGCAAAACACCGAAATATCTTGCTCGTTAGAGGTATATTTGGATGTTGGTACTCTCTGCTAGGGATAATGCAATGTGCTAATTGACTGAATCATACTTTGGTTGCTATTCTTATTCGCTTAGTTCTCGCTACAAAGCAACAAATCATAGTGGTTGTTTGCGTTGGATCAAATTCTACATTGCATAGTAACCTCAAGCTTCTAAACAATTCATTTATATTACATTCCGACAGTCAGACAAATAAAATTCACACTTATTACACGTAAAATACTGCCTATTTATACGGCTACTTCCTTTCCATTTTTGTAAGCTTCTGCAAGTGCTTCCAATGGCGACTTCCGTTTACATTAGTTCCTTCTCTTTCAACTAATTTCTTTGTATATTATCTTCCGAAATCACGATTTCTTCCTCCACTTTGACGCGGTGACGTCCCTCTCAGATCTATATGGCTTTGTTGTTACCAAGGGGTGGAATAATTTCGAGCTCTCTGTTCTCAGTCCCTTCCCAAGCCTCCATGAACTTTACTTCCCGTCTACACTCGATCTCCTGTTTGCAATCATCTAAGTCTACATTTCCTTTCTTCTATCTTTACCTGTTTTTCTACACACAATTTCTTTTCCTCTAATTCTGCCTTTTTTGTTTTTGAATACTTCTCCATTTTATCCTGTTCAATCTCCGACTCCGTTAATCTCTATTTCTTCTCCTATACTCAGTTCTCCTAAACGAATTTCTAAAGGCACCTCCTTCGTACTCGTATTTTTCCCCCAACTCAAATAGCACTTCCAAAGAAGTAAATGACTACAGAAAAGGATCATTAACCGCACGCACAATTTATTCGTCATCGAGTGAAATCAGACAGCGATATACAACTATCCAAGCATAGTAACCCATTCTGTCATGTTTTATATGATCTCCATAGAGAGAAAAAAACATTCATATAAAAGGAGAACATCAACCTAATATCTGACAATAGCACAATCTTAAAGGGTATATTAACTTCCCCTTATCGCGAGCTCTTCAGAGTCAAGGCGTTTGTTTAGGGTAAGAGATCCATCTTTCATCTAATTATGACTAGTTGGCTAAACTGGTAATGGACAGACAATCTCATGTTATTTGCCATATCGTCCAATCAGCGATATTTTTATCCTGATTCTGAAAATTGTTAAAGTTATATTTCCTATACTTCTCAAATGGAACATAGGTTTTGGACCACCAGCATGTGGGCCTTTGTCTTATACCGTAGTTTTTAAATACACATGCTCTACTTCTAAGCAAACAATTTCAGGGCAAATTTTACAAACTAACTCTTGTTTAAGACAATAAATTTTACAGAGAATTCTCATTAATTTATAGTACTTTCAAACTATATATATATATATATATATATATATATATATATATATATATATATATATATATATATATATATATAATTTACAGAGATTGCTCGTTAATTTATAGTACTTTCAAACTATATATATATATATATATATATATATATATATATATATATATATATATATAATATAATATAATATAATATAATATAATATAATATAATATAATATAATATAATATAATGCCTTCCAAAGCAAATTGGTTTTTAATTTAATTGACTTAACACGATTTAAAATATTTGCATATTTTATTAAAATTTGATTTGGTAAATTTGACCCTTATCTATTCTTGGCCTTACATAGTGTCTCCCTTTGAATATAGTGGGTTTTATAACCCCATATATATTTAATAATTTCTTTATCAATTTTTTCTAATGTTGTATTTTCTATATCAATATATTTAAGAGTATAATTTATAATTTATATTTGAATTTAAATATGTTTTAGCCCCTTGAGCTCGCTCCATTATGCATAATGGCGTTAGTGCCCAGATATCTGTGGATTTTTTTAACTTTTTCAATTACATGTATTTGCTTATAGTTTTCCTCTTCTTCATTTTTCCTTTAAAAAAAATACTTATGCTTTGACTGTTTTATGTAGTTGGGGGCAACCCACGGTGATTGCCCTTCCAGTTTCCTTTTTTTAAGTATTTCTGTTTTATCATGGTTAATTTTTGAACCCGATCAAAATTAAGTTGTTAAAATTTAAACACTGTTCCTACATGATCGAGACAAAAAGGGGCAACAAAACATGGACACATAAAAAAGCATTTTGCACTGCAGGTTTGAGTTTGTACAAACACCTTTCACTGAAATGCATCAGTAATGGCTACTCTCTGGTACATAATCATAGATTCGATGTTAAACTTACAAAGTATTCTTTTGAAGTCAATTGCCTCCATCATTTTCAGCTGATTTACAATTTACCGCTGTTAAACGCTATTGGTTAGTTAGCAATACATACAAAGGGAGGCAACTCATGAAATCCATCCAATACCGCTAGAACAAAGCAATAAAATATGCTCGATCCGCCAAGATGTAGATAAGGCTAACATCTTGGAACCTTGGCAAGCGAAGATGGCCTTACAACTCTCTCTCTCTCTCTCTCTCTCTCTCTCTCTCTCTCTCTCTCTCTCTCTCTCTCTCTCTCTCTCTCTCTCTCTCTCTCTCTCTCTCTCTCCAAAATAATTTCAATAAAAGTATCATATTTTGTAATCATTATCCAATAAAAAGAATAATTTTCTCAAATTGGTAATAAAATAAAGTTTAATATCAGCTTTCTTCTACTGCTGCACACACAAAACTACTTTGATCGCTGATGTTCTGAACATTTGGTTTTGATTCCTAATTATACACTGCTGTAGAAACAACATAAAATATTTGTACGGATTTTGGGAGTTTATTTATGGTCCAGAAATTACCAAAATTGTGATTATGTGGCAATCAAGGTCGAACAGTCCTAACACTAACCTTTTAATGCTGAACACTAAGTGAGGCAGCTGCAAGTGGCAATCAAGTGGCAATTAAAGATTTTGATACGCTTAATCATTTTGAAGCATGGACATAAAGCATAACTTTTTAAACGAAAGTAAATATATTTAACGTAAATATGTACATCATTTAAATAATATTTCAAAACCAAAAGATAGAGTTCTACGTGCAAGCATCCACTATGAGTAATACTGTGTGCAAATGCAAAATTTTGTGTTAATCTCTTTTAGGCAGTCATCTTCACAGGGGCGTGTTAACCGTACGTTCTATAATTCACGGAAAACAAGTTTCACAACAGATGAGAAAACGCTTTTTAACAGTCGATTTTCTTTATTAAAAGAGATTTTGGATAAAATTAAATATATATTTTATGGAGATAGGGCCTCTTTTATCTGTACGAGTTTCATAAGAATTTGTTTTGGGGCCAAAATCGGCCCTAATCGAACCATGTCTTTTCCACAAACTCCATATTTCTCAAATAACTATAATCATTGTTGGTGTTGTTGTTTTGAGGTTTAACACCATTTCAAAGCGCATGATAGGCTGTATTTGGTGGCCTGTGTAACTGGTGGATGAAGAACCCTAGGAAGAACCACCGACCCAAAGGAAATCACTGGTAGCTTTCACACATACCCGCATTGGTTGAGTCCGAAACTCGAACCCAAGTGGATACGGGTGATATGGCAGTGAACAGTAAAGGTGAGCGCTTTAGAATATTTGGTACCCGGCACAGCTATAATCAGTGCAAGCTTTAGATAAAGTTTACTGTGCAAAAAGATCGTGAACAAATCAGTGAAATGGTTGTACCGAAACAGTTTCACTATCGTTTTGCTGATACAGACGTCGTATGAATCTAAGTCAGTGCAGTGCAAAATAGACATAAATTAAATTCATACATGACAACTTATAAACACTCTGAATTACGATCATTAGAGGAGACTCCATAATGTGTTTTAAAAAATTAAATTGAATGGTTTTCATAACATCGCGTCTATTTTGATTTTGCACTTCTATATAACATTTTGCAACAAAAACAAAGAACCAAGAATCATTTGACCATATTCTGACACAAACAGGATAACGTTTTATACAACGCGAATAAAATGGCGAATATCCTTGTAGAATGTTAAAACACAACGTATTCAAGTACTTCCAAGTTTTGAACAAAGATTTACAAACGCTTTTCTTTATCAGACTAGAACAATAGCTTACATTTTAGTATTACATTCTTTGCTTTAAGTCAGGCGACAGGCTGGAACTAGATTAAACTGTTTCAAGTTCCGGGCCAATACGTAAACGTTGGTAGGATACTGGGACAAAGCAAGTGGCGACGGGTGATTTCTATGTGAGCGCCCATAAATGTATATCGGCATACCGGTAGATAGGACAGCATAAAAGTTGGTCAAATTGTTGTATGTGCAAAACTGTAAACACGAAATAGTGGCGGCTCTTGTCACTATGACGTCTAAAAATGGAAAGATTTAAAGTCCATAAGCCACAGTAGACGGTGGGACGATGAAAAACACATTGGGTTTTCCAGAATTATCGGCGGAGTTTTCAATAGAATCGCTGGATGGGGTTCCGCCATTCCACCTAATAAGTATACGTATACATTCATATTTTCTTCAAGCAGGAAACGCTTGTGTACCGTCGAGGGATACCCCCCCCCAAAAAAAACTAGTTTCCGTATATCTACCGTCTTAATCACAACCACCTGAAACCAAGAATTTGCTTCGTTGCTGGCAGGGACTCACGCAGTGTGAAAATCGTTGTCAAACACTTTGAGCGGGATGTATTCGCTCAGAACTGAACATGACGTAGCAACAAGCCTAGCGTTTCTGTTTTATGTAGTTGCTGAACCTAAGATACATTGTTTTAAACCATGGATGATCTGCCTCGTACAGTAGCATTCTGCTAGTCAGCGCATTATTTTAGGACCAGAGCTCGCCAAATTTACAATTGTGCTCACGCTCATATGAATGAGGCCAGCCTTGACGGCGTCCTACCCACCCCTTGGAGATCAATCCCAAGTCTTGGCTGTCAGCATAAGATTTTAAACGCCTGACGAGATCGTTCACATTGCTTTTAGTTGTCAAATTTTAGTCGTCAACATGATGCTTCCCACGACTCTGTGATTTACATAGTTATATAAGATGGAGGCTGCGGAATCAACGTATTGTTTCTTAACATTGTCGACGCGACCGATAGCTCGAGACTGCGGATTGAATTAGAGGATGACTCCCTTGATCATTTAGGTCATACTAACGACGGAAGAAACACGAAAGGGATGTTGACTGGGAGTCCGCCAAACTGCTCGGCGCAGATGTTAGACGAGCAGTAGTAAATTGTAATCGAAACGACACCAGTGCGATTTCCAGGTAACAACCGCAATGGGATCTGGAGCGGTATCGAAAAGATCACATGAAAGACCGGTTGCTTTGAACTCACCGAGACGATTTGTGTGGTGCGCGAAGATGTCTTCCACTGCGTAACTTCAGCTGGACCGACATGCTTTCGTTGAGACTGTGGATGGAGGGCTTGAATCTCTCCATGTTGTCGCCCAGGTGTGAGATTTTAAACATCATCAAAAGTCTCTCCAATTAAAGCTTAATGCGTGAGTCTGACCATTTGGCCGGACTAACTTTGCCGTTAGCATATAAACCAGCCTCGTTTATCAGCACCAAAATCTGCCACTTGTCGATGAACCTTGTCCTCGCCATTGCTTATCATCTCGTAATAGCGGGTGGAGACAATTTACTAACAAAGGCTCTGACCGCGATGCATGGGTTGAGGAGCTCGAACTTGTTGCCGTTGGAAACCTTAAACGGGAATACTGTCTCGTGGAACTTGAACCTGCCCCTGTGCTGGCGGAATTTGATTTGTCGATCGTCGTGTTTATTGTCTAAGGTCACTGGGGCGGAAAGACCATCAAATCTGATGCATCGGTTGTCGGTGTTTTTCAAACTCATAAGGAATCATGGTAGGATACACTTGAAAGTCAGACTCTAGTTTTGTCTGAGAATTGCGAAGTACCTTACGAAGTGCCAACCGGAGCCCTTGCGCTTGTGATTTCGATGCGTTTTTGTATTGCACCGTTGTATTTGGAGACCAATCAAACTTTCCGTTTCCCACTCGATTTTGTCACTCGCTGGCGACACTCACGTGTAGCTTGGTAGCACAACACGCACACAACTTGGCTCTAAACGAAACATTTGTTTCATATTTTTGTCAATCGCAACCGGCCTGAATGTTGCTCGTCGTGTGTGCTACTCTATATACTATTTGCTATCACCTTTCTCTAAATAAATTTTAATTGTCGGCTGCCGTCGCTCACTCTATGTGTGACGTGTTGATATAGTATGATTCCAACGCTACTAGTATATACTTATTTTTAGCATTGCTTGGCCCGGTGCCAAACTGTACTCTGCTTCAGGGCAAACAAAGTACCCTCTTAAATTATTTTTAGCCTTTGCTTCTATCCGTCGAAGCTTGTCCGCCTTCCCTCCCCCTCTACAGCGGTTGCATAATGATGGGTGGCAATGGTGTCGGCGGGCATTTTAACCAGGTCAGGAGACTGATCCCGTCTCTGTGTTATTCTGTGTACAGAGTAATATGTTGATTCATATGTCGACATACGAATCTGTCTGTCCCCAAAGCGTCCATTTACATGTCTTTGCTCTTCGTTGGTCCATGTCTATGGTTGCATAGCATAGACACTGCTACGACCAGCTTTAATCGCCAAAAGTTGAATATGGTTTATTCTATATCACCTGTTCATATTACTAGTCTGCAAAAGTTCTATGTATATATTGTAGGCAATATATTGTAGGCATCTTCCCATTTGTTGGAAGATAACATTGCTAGTATGTAAGGTCCAGGAAAAGCCCGGCAAGGCGAACCCTGTAACTGACCCAATCCTCACAATGGATTTACTTTATCTCCGTCGAGAAAAACACACGCGCACGCGCGCGCACTCGCGTCTGCACCGTGTGCACCCACGCTTCAATATGTACACATTCATGATAGAATATATACATAGATGTGATATGTTCGCATGATAGCTTTCTGGTTTCGCAAAGAAGGTTGTACTTTGGAGCATAACGCCATTTATTTAAAGAACTAACATATGAATGGCCTGTGAGGTTGCCTCCCCTTGATCACTATTAATATTTTGGTTTGGATGATTTGTGTATTTGCGTCTGATGTCCGTTATTTCATTCATCCATTCACACACACACAGACACACACATACACACACAGATATATATATATATATATATATATATATATATATATATATATATATATATATAGATATATCTATAGACATCTATATATATATATATATACATGAATTAAAATGGTACACAATTTCATCAGAATCATTCCTATCTTCCATTCCCCTATCACCTCACAAGCGTAAGGGACAACATAAGCAAAAATCTGGATTGAGAAAGAAAAACACATTGCGCTGGAGGAAAACATTAAAACTGAACTTGTAGCAAGTAACCTACATTAATCTGGTTTATCGTAACGGTACGTTTACGCTTTCATCGAGTTCATGATAGCAATGATACATAGTTGCAAGCCTCGCGTCTTTTTAATGAAAATGTATACATCTCATGTTATATTATGTATATTTATATTTATTGTTTGTTGGCATTTCTCAATGATTATGTTATTTATATCTGTATTTTGTGATGGATTTAAGTGAAAATAATCAGGTCTACCTGACCAGTGACATTTATTTTGTAAACACCACAACTCATAGCTAATATTTGTCTATGATTATAGAATAAATATTCAGATCATTATTAATGGAGGGAAATATGTATTTTAGGCTGAGTCTATGACATCAGTTTTCCACTTGGATACTATTTGCTTGAATGTTTTAGAGAGGATATTGATCTACATCTTGGTTCTATTACTATGTCTTAAATTGTTATAGCAATGTTCTCTAGATAAAAACTTACTCACACCTACCTTAAAATACGCAGTGAAATGAGTCATTGGTTTGTTCAGATTTTAGTTTGGATCTTTTTTTTTCGAAGTCATTCACATGAATTACAAAGTGCTTCTTAGTATTTATTGGACTAAATCATTTGCTTGGAATTATAGTGAATTCAGAGTGATATCACAACGCCACATTAAATTGTCCACATGTACACTTTTTAATGCTGCATATATGTTCTCTGTGATTTCCTTTTTCCATTTTGTGTTATTGGGCGCGTCTTGTGTACTGTTCTCTCTCTCTCTCTCTCTCTCTCTCTCTCTCTCTCTCTCTCTCTCTCTCTCTCTCTCTCTCTCTCTCTCTCTCTCTCTCTCTCTCTCTCTCTCTCTCTCATATAGGTGAGGAATTTTTCTCTAATTATTATCCATTTGCATGCTTTTTTATTTCAAGTCCACCATGCATCCTGTATGAAGTATTCTTCCCTGTTTTGTGCTTTGGATGGTAACTGTTTGCCAAATATTATTTTATGTTTAAGTTTGGGTATTTCTATCTGAATATTGCAAATATTTTGAAGATGGGGGGGTATTCATTTTTGTATTTGATTAATAGACTTGTTTAAATCTGACTGGTGCATGTTATGGTTTTGTAATGACTAGCGCTGCGATAAATATGTGAGAATGTTAACGTCGAAGAATTTAAATAAGTGTGTATATATATATATATATATATATATATATATATATATATATATATCTCTATATATATATATATATATATATATATATATATATATATATATCACTCCAAGGATAATTCTTTTCTTGATACATTATTCTTATATTACTTATTTGTATGGTATCTTGTAAGGTATGTTAATTCCTTCTTCATTCTGTTTATTTTTCTCCTTAGTTCGATTGGATAGTTAATGTTAACCTCTCTCCGTTCCTATATACAACTAGATACTATATTTTTTTCTTGTTATTTGTAAACATCAAAATCTATTGTATTTAACTCATTCCAGAACACGTACTGTACAAGTACGAGCCTTCTGAATTCCGTCTTAAGGATTTTTGAAAATAAAATCTGGATTTTCATATATTTAAAGCGTCTTTTAATTTTATCTATATGCATATGGGAAACTGGGTGTAGTGGAAGGCTGAACTAAGACTTTAGGTGGCCCAGGGCACTTAAGATTCCTAGGAACCTCTTATAGATTTGTAAATAAACCCTAAAAACAGTCGATAAAATATCCTTTATTTTTATATAATTAGTTTTGTGACATTAGGCTAAGTTATTAACCGGTTTAGAACCTATACATGGTTTATTTATACACATGTAATTTTAGCCACGGCATCCGGTGGAGGGGGGAGCGGAGGCATAACAAGGGAGGATAATGATATGCGCCCCTCTCGCCTTTATCCGACCCTTGTGTAATGCAGTTGTGGTCATATGTGATATAGAAAGCTTTGACATGATTTATGTATAAGGCATGCATTAAAAAAAGATGGTTTTAAAGTGTTGGCATAAAGCATACTGTTGATCTAAGCAAATCAAATTGTGATACGCCCATGGCATATTCATATGCATAATCATGGTTGCAATAGTAGGATGTTTCTTCTATATTTAATAGATAAGTGACGAATTTCCACTTAATTATTTTTATTGACATAAGATAATAACGACAAAAGATAATCCTCGTTTTCTAAATGCATTAAAAATGGTAAACAATTTAGGCGAAATCGGTGATGCTTCTCTCTCTCTCTCTCTCTCTCTCTCTCTCTCTCTCTCTCTCTCTCTCTCTCTCTCTCTCTCTCTCTCTCTCTCTCTCTCTCTCTCTCCATTCGTAATATTTGCACCTAGTCTTGCCACAAATATATATATTCCGTTAAATTTATAACTGTAATAATGTCTGTCCGTAACACTTTATTCCTGCTTTTATCACCCAAAAGGACGTTCTTTTATTTTTTAACGTCAAAATCGAACTTTAGTTGGGAGCAGTAATCTCGAACAAGTCTGTGCATAGCAATGTGCCTTTTCTCGCCTGAAGATGCTTGTCTGCTTTTTCCAGCAAAAAGGTCGCGAATGTTTGTCTGCATTTATGTTTATCTGATCAATATGAGTATTTTCAACTCCATAAAAGTATTGGCTGTTTTTTCGTCATTGATGTTAACTTTTCCTAGGTTTCCATTTTTGTTCAAACTCTAATGTTTAAATCCCATTGGTGTCCATAGTCTCTATGATGCTAAATGTTCACTTTTACAAGAATATAATTCTTCAGAACTTCATCAACGCTATTTATAGCTTACATTTTCTAAAACCAATACTAAAGAAAATTTAAAACTATAATTAGATAACTTTGCAAATTAGTTTTATTTACTATTGCCTTCAATATGGACCTTTCCATGTTGTTCACAAACCGCGCCAAAACCCATGTTAAATAAATAAATATTGTTACTTATATGCAAAAGTATTAAAGCGTACAAGCGAATCCCTAAAATTTAAAGAAATATCGCTTTTAAATGTTAGCAAAAATCAAACCAACTGCATCCAGTTTCAGGCGCTATATGCCAACTTTCAGCCACTTGCCGCCGTTTCATTTGGTGTTGTAACAAGTTCAAAAACAAGTTTCTAAGAACTCTGTTTTCTGGTATTCTCAGCTATCTCTCGTATAGTACAGTCAGCAAACAATACTTCTTATTGTTTTCCATAAATTTGTTTACTTATTTCTTGTTTTTCTCTTTATTATTCTTTCTGTGTTTTGTTTTTTTTTCTTCAGAGTTCGGTTTGGAGACAATACTCGGTGATGAAGTATTCCAGGATGTGCTGCAGCTGAGGCCGGGTGCCTCTTTGGTGTTTGTAATAGATACTACTGGTTCCATGGGAAAAGATTTGGCGGCCGTGCAACAGAAAACCCAAGAGATTGTCAGGGAAACATATCACACCGTCAACCAACCATACAACTACATACTGGTCACATTTAACGACCCAGGTAATTTGTTTTTTTTTTTAAAAAAAATGACAATAGAAGCTCCTTTTCATTTTCTGTCTCCAGTGCAGAATGTCGCGCAATATTTTCACAGTTGACTCATTTGACGAAAGTTAATTCCTATGGCAGTATGCGATTAGCAGATAGTATTTGAATGAATGAAATCTGTTAGTCAATATTTTTACGAGACAAAAATTTATTTCCCTCTTTTGCACAATACTTTTCCAACTTCACAGCGACAGAAACGCAATTGAATATGTTTGTTTCTTTGTTTGTTTTAGTGTGGGTGGGGTTGTTTTAGGAGCTTTGTGCTTGAGGTAGGAGAATGACGCTTTCGTGGAATGAGAGGTGTTAAGTTACCAGTTCATTAGGAGAGAACTAAAACGAGGGTTCTGTTGGACAAATATTGATATTTCTTATTCTCAAAGAATGAATTGTTAATTAGGTGTAAAGCTTTTTAGAAATATGTACAAATTAAATATCTTGAGAGAAATGAAACTAGGATTATGTGGGACAAATATTGGTATTTCTCATTTTCAAATTAATGAATTGTTAATTAAGTGCAAAATCTCGTTAGAAATATGTACAAATTAAAACTCTTGAGAGAAGTTAAACTGGTTCTGTTGGGCAAACATTAGTATTTCTCATTCTCAAAGAATGAATTGTTAATTAGGCTTAAATATACATATGTGCAAATTAAATATATTGTTCTGAGTGTTGAAGTTTCAGCTTCAGTCCGCATATTGCCCACCCACCCATCCCCCGCAAAAAAAAAAAACAAACAAAGAAAACAAAACTATTTCTTGTAGGATATTATTATTGATTGGTTATTTATTTCCGAACTATTGAGGTGCCTCGTTGAATCCGCGGCTAGCGCCCCGGATTTAAATCATTGGGTTGGTTTGAATTTTGCCAACACCACGTGTCTTGCTGCAATGAAGTGCTTATTGCACCTCAACCAAATAGTTCTTCATGTGCTGATGAGCCTCTGACTATCAATCAATCCAAACTGACGCCTATAAATATCAGTCTATTATTAAAACAATCCAAATCGACGCTGTTGAAAATCAGTCCATTATTCAATCAAGCCAAACTGATGCCAGTTTGTTCTCTTACCTTGTACTACACAGAAGCATATTAATAACTGGAAAATAGTAAATATCTAATACAAAACTTACTAGGAAACATGACCACTGTCCAGAAAACTACGGAACCGGACCAGATCCAACTATGGCTGAGAGAGATTCACGTACACGGAGGTGACGACTGCCCCGAGTTTTCCCTAACAGGAATCCAAGCTGGTATGTACATATTTACATATATTACGTTTTCTTGTGTGTGTGTGTGTGTGTGTGTGTGTGTGTGTGTGTGTGTGTGTGTGTGTGTGTGTGTGTGTTCATGGAGGGCATTCAGAAGGATGGTGCGAAGTGCTTAAAGGAATATAGGATGAACATATTTTTGATTATCTCCTCTTGGATTAACACTTTTATTGACCTAAGAACCGGGACAGGGACACACACACACACATACACACACACGCACTTACACATACATACATACATACATACATACATACATACATACATACATACATACATACATACATACATACATACATACATACATACGTACGTGTGTGTGTGTGTGTCTCTGTGTGTGTGTGTGTGTGATAAACCGGCATATTGCGATTTGCTCTGGCAATGCATACGATAATACGATTTTCTGTACCGCGATTTTTTTTTACGGTCTCGCTTTCATTTGACACATCTGCTGTGTACTCCTCACAATTTTTCCAACATATTTACTTTTTCCCCTAGATTCACACTTACCACAAGATTGAAAGAGACTGTATAACGCTATGCACAGTACCATTTTTCGGTTATAGAACAAATTAGAGATTTGGGTATATCAAGACAATGTGATATTGTTCCAGATGAAAAGATAATTTAGAAACTTCACATTGCCTCAGATGTTTGTATCGTGTTCTTAATGACACTAAATGAACAGTACTCAATCCGGACTTCACAGAGTGAAGCATAAGGTTGACTTGTTTAGGAATGAATCCCTAATAATATTGGATGATGATCCTTTTGAAATGGTGGAAAGTTGAGCAGTACAAGTTTATATGAGTCTTTTCTTTTATTTTGCTGTTAAGAATTTCTCGGTGAGGTTAATCGGTTAGCGTTTCCTACTCTTGATGGAGACATTTCAGATTTGAATCGAGAACAACCGAAACTCTGGCGAAGCTTATAAAAAGGATAGTGGAGGGGCAATTGTATGATAATATGTAAGAAAAAAAAAAACGTTGCTAACGTTAAGCGAACCTATTTACAACTACAATGAAATGATCATTGAAACCAATATCGAATTGACAAGTGAATACAGTAATGGGCAAATGAATTAAAAAAAAGAATACTATAGTATAGGCATTCATAACTGTTGTGTTATTTAATTAATACATTTGATGAGACGCCGTGTTCTAACTATCAGTAATGTTGAATATACAAGTGACTACTGTGAGGTCTTAACACAGAGCGGTATCAAAAAGGCAGATGTCTGTAGATAGTACCAGTGGAACTGTGATTCATGCACAGAAGATTCTGATTGGTCAGGTCCACTTGCATAATGTTACAATAACCGTTACATACGAAATGATATTCAACGTCGCAGGAGCTGAGCAGTGCATTGATTTTCTAAGCAAGATGGAATAAAATAAAAAACAACAAAAACAAAGCTGAAATATGAAACCGCTTATCTGTGCCTAGTGGCTATCAGAACTGCATCCGAGTTGGCGTTAATTGGGCACATAATGTCTAGTAGCCGAATAGAAAAAGAAAAGTTCTTCGACTACACTGGACATCTCGCAAAATATCCCCAGTCAAAGGTCTTCGATCGCTTTGAACGAATCGCTAAGTTCTTCAGTTGTGGCCTCAACGTTGACCAGTTTTGGTTTACTCGCTATTACAAAGCCAGGCAATCATTTAGTATGTGTCTTTATGCGGGATTTACTTACGTGGATCATCCTCCACGCGGCATTATTAACCTAAATTTAACAAGAGGACATGGAACGCATGCGTGGTAACTCCTCCACATTCATTTGTATTTTGCCTAGTACGGGCTTGCACTACCACGTGAAAATTGCTGATTATTTATATATACGGCAGAGTCATCCTCCACTGTTTTATTCAACGCTACAATTGCAAACTCTAATCAACAGCCCAATATGCAGACACATTACAATTGAAGCATTGCATACACTTTCAGAAAGCCCAACCCTCGGGCTCTTACTAATTTTGCATTCTCGTATACAAAGTATGCTTAAAAGTATAGGAAGTACTTGTTGACATTTAGGGACCTGACACGAGCACAGCCACCTGACCCGGCATTGATGTGGATCTGACCAGGTTTTGCTACCGAACCCGATTTGACTAAGTTTACCAGCTAGGTGGTTGTTGACGTAGACCCAAGCGAGCTTGTGATTTTCTAAAGACTAAACTGGAAAACTGCAAACATTTAACGTAGACATTCAGAAAAAAAACTGGGGAAGTCATTGAAAACCAGGGAATTAAAGATGCGAGTGTGTCGGTGGATTTTGTCAAAAATTATATCGATGTAAATTTCTGAGGATGTCAATAAACAATACGTGTAAGCGAAAATTACGGAGGTACCCTCACCACCACGCGGATGTCGATTAACGAAATATCAACCAGTAAACGAGTGGGGAAAAACGTACTTCTGAATTCTTAACCGATTTACGTACAGCGTTATAGAAGGAATTATCTGAATATATCTGAACTGCACATCGTAAAGGTGTACAAATTTTGATCGTATTTGTTCATCTCGTACGGATATAGAAGCGAGCGGAGTTAATAATAATATTGGTAAAATGAAAGTATAACCGGAGTTTTAATATACCGAATTTCCACTAAATGTCTTTGTCCTAAAAAAAAAAATTTATAAATAAAAACACTTGCTTTGATTTTCAGGGAATATGAATTATTAAATCCCAAAAAAGATGAACTTCAAAACAAATTGTCATGAATCATTAAAACACACATTGAGCTTTAAGGTGTAGGAATACGACTGGAAAAATCTGTTTTAAGCCGTGATTTTAGTTCACATGGTGGCTCACGTGACATACTACGTGATCACTAATTTGAACAGCACAATAAAAATGCCATTATACTCGTAGCTTAGAATAGCCCTATCTAAAATGAGATTCCCACACTGGAAATGAATATTAAAAAAGGAAAGGCTGTTTACAACTTGGCTAACACGTGGGGGTACATGACCTTGGTAATAGCCAATCATTTCCATTAAATGTTTACAAACGTCTCAACCAAGGCGAAATAGAAATAGTGATATAGCAACTGTTACATTCTCGTTAGGTCAAGATAATTTTCCGAAAAGTGATTCAAATCCAATGAAAATTATCACTACAATAAAATATAATTGAACAAAAATAAAATTAAAAAAGAATTTAGAACTAACACACAAGCAATTTATTTATATGTATGTATGTATATATATATATATATTCTGTATTCGTAACAGTAGAAAAATATTAGCATAGAGAGGGATCAGTAAATATGACAATACTGTTCATTTGACCTTGTAAATTAATGGGTACGAATCCACACCAGCATTGGTACAAAATGACCAGCACCTCTGGTACGAAAAAGACTACCAATTTCCACTTGGTGCGAAACGACTTGTTTATCGAATGACCATGAACCAGATAAAATTAATTTCAAATACTCAACATTTATCCAAACGGTTATTTCACATACTTTTGTGTTTGTATTGGATTCGGAACAGCCTCGCTATGATGATGTTGTGTACAGACGAGTAGGCGTATCAGGTTACAGTCAATGGCAACATCGATGGTGATTTGATGCTACTTGTTGATGAAAATCTGCGAGACCCTCATATATACTCAAATGAAAAATTTTTAGTTGTCAAATAGAAATTGATCGTTGGGACCACCAATGGGACCCAGTGTGCCAGTGCCAAATTGAGGCCAGCTTGAAATTGTACGTGAAAACACCAGGTCGCAGAATAACCCTCTAGGCGTGACAACACCAGGTCACAGAATAAACTACCAGGCGTTAAAACACCCGGTCGCAGAACAAAGCTCCTTGCGTAAAAACACCCAAGGATTGTTTCTAAAACGAAGAAATTAAATTTTACCTACAAATATTCCATGGTTATATTTCTCGACGATTATGCTGTATCAACATTGACTCAACCAAGAAAAAAAAATCTCGACGGTTATTCAACAAGGACGCATGTGTCTGTGCAACATTTCTTAATAGAAGACGAGAACAGTCGTTTCAGACACAATTACTAGGCGTAATCAGGATGGTTCTCACCGTACGTAGCACCAGGCCCCATTAAGGTGAAATAGACGGACACTTAAACATTTCCCCAAGCAAAAATATTATATGATCGTAGGTCAGTTGTCCCTGTAAAAAATGTAATTCGTTTGAAACGCGTGTTCGTTTTGGTTTTGGTATTGCTGAAATCGTGACAAAGCAATCATAATTGGTACACCATTTGAATTTGATGTCGAGGCTATATCAATATTGACGCTTTTGGCGCTGAAAAAAAAGTGTCGCCCGGAAATCATTCGCGACTACATGTCTATTCAAAAAATTAGCAAACAATGGCACAACGCAGGCTCAGTACAACTGCAAGGCTATCCTTAATGACCAAAGACGATAAAGCAATTTGAATGGCTGAATTCGAAATCCCGTTCATCGAAATTGAATACCACGGAACCGCGCGTTAGCCACCCCAATCAGGTAATTGATTTAAAGGCAACAAAAGCCAGTAAACACCTTAAATTGTTAGCGCATCAATCAGCCAACGAGCTCAGAACGCCTGTATTAATCTGACAATGTTACTGAGTGGAAATTCGCATGGCGGCCTATGCTGGTTAGTCAAAGATACACTCATTTGTAGAGAATCCAGGGGAGGGGAGGGAAGGTAAGGGTGCCAATTAGGGCTTTCTAACTCCAGGCTCACAACGCAACTCCACTTTCGTCCTGGCGTTTTGTCGTTCATATTTTTTTTTTCATGGCGCATAATGTGTTTGCCACGGAGTAAAGTTGGGGAAAACAGGAGTTAATCCTAAAATGTAACAGAACTCTCAAACAGCGATATGCTACTGTTGTTGGAATGCTGAATAGATGGATGGATATTTTACATCCTGCTTGAATATAACAAAGGAAACATGACGGTGTTACAAAGACTATTGAAGTTATTTTATGCCATGTAGTAAATTATGGCAATGATAGTGCAATATATTGATGTTTTATGGAAATTTATTGAGCTGGACATAAATTAGAAGTTATTCTCCCTTTCAAAATATTATCGACCCGTTCCATTGTATCCATTGTATCTAACTCTGCCGGAATTAAATCGCTCACATCCACAAAATCTATAATGCATACTTACAATTATTTCAAATGTATTTTTTGACTTTGATGATAAAGGCTGAGAGATTTTTTCCTACCGATAAAAATAAAACATCTTTTGTTGCATATAAACCGTGTTCATTTCGTTAACGTTGTCTGAAGCAATATAAATTTTTATCTACGCCATACTTTCACGTTTTTAATATTTTATGACGCTCAATGTTATAATTTGGAACCCGCCCACGCCTTTATTATAAGAAGTTTTAACTGGATCCAATTTTCACGGTTATGAGAAAACTTACTAAGAATACACCTCGGGTATCGAATCGTTTTGTCTCAATGTTAATCGTGAACACGGAAGCCCTGGCTTGTCTTAAAATAGCTTGCGGAGAATCGAATATCCGGGATACAGAGCGCCTAACTAAAACTGCTATTTCTATCACAAAGTTCATGTTAGTGTATTTTATGACATACCCAGAGCCGAACCACTGTTAATGTAGCGAAACAATTAACGACCTTAAAATTCAATTTATTTGACTTTTATTTTTACAGAATTTATCATTCTTGGATCTGTCACAAATCAGTAAGGTCCAAATATTCTATTTTAAATTTATCTCAACAAAAGACATGCATTGTATTCTATCTGTTAAAAGTTGGAGATGTGGCGCAATTCAGTATTTCTAATTTTGCCACTCGAATAGCCCGAAACGTTCTGACTGGGACACGACGAAGTTTACAGATAGCATCATCTTCTAAATGAGAAAGAGTAGCAAGCGAGACTTGTTACTTTAATTTACGAAACGAACACTCGACCTAATTTTAAGTAAGATTGTTGTCGTGAAAAGAATAAAGAATCCTAACAAATCAAATTTAAAAAGATTAATTGAGCTTGTTATTCTTGGGATAATAAATTAATTATAAAAGCATAAAGTTATAAGTGTGTTAGCAATTTTTTCTTATTATCTTTTTAATCTATTGACTTTTTATCTATTATTTTATATTAAAAAATGGAAGTATGGTACGTAACGTTACATTATCTTCACATAAACTTACAATTGAAAGTTTGTATGCGACTTTTTCAGCCTTTTAATCTAAACTGAAAATATAGTTCGTTTTGTTAAGGTACGTAATCTTCACACATGAATACTTTAAAACAATTGAATTTTATTAATTTTCAACAGTCTAAACTTGACCACAAATTGAGGGCGATGTCATTGCACTGATTACTTATAACACTGGTGCAATGCTTCATATATGAAGAGTTTCCCTTGTCTGTGTATTCGTTGTCTGTGTTTGTATACAACTGTCGAAATACTTACAGCGACATTAGGGTTACACTTACAAACACCCGATCATTTTTAACAAGAATACGGAAGTAAGCTGGGTATGATGACCAAGCAAAATAGTAAATATCATGAGATTGAACTCTAGGCTGGGTATGACGACCATCAAAATATCAAATGTCATTCGATTCAGTTCATTCCAAACAAAAAGAGTTATTACAGGTGTGTAATACAGTGATTAAAGATGTGTAGAACAAAGATTACAGGTTTGTAGTAAAGCGATTACAGATGTAAAGTAGCATGACCCCAATCTACTAGTATCAAGAGAATAAGCAGAAGTTTTGGTACCAGGATGTATCAAAACATAAATGCTATGTTAAAGCCCCAATGTCGCCGTTTATTACAAATTCCACCATTCTTATAATCTAATTAAAGTTTGGAAGGATGGAAATGATTTGTTAAAAAGGTATCTGACATAAACCGTTCTTTGAATCAAGATGTTAGGTTTAAACGACGCTCATATATTCACTTTAAAATTAGGAGGTGCCAACCCTTAACGTAGTCAAATAAGTCGCTCGTAATTCGTTTCATTTTCGGGAGTGTTTCGATATTGGTGATCAACTGGTACGCTGAAATACATTGAATCACAAACTTGGGCTGAAGACAATCTGGTATAGTGTGGCGTTGACTTCTTGTTTACAAAGGTGCCGTTATCAAATTTTGCGTTCCGGCTTTTGACTGTAATCGGTAGACACTCGAATGTCGCCGATCAACATCGGATTAATTCATATACATGTGTCCATCGGCAGGGATTCTCAGTTCGAAGGAGAAATTATATGGCTCATAATGTGATCAAACGTCGATGATGTCTTGTTTTAATTGAACCCAATGATGTTTAGGACCAATGTCTTTAAAGATTCAGTATTATTCAAATGATTTTTCACAATTGTCTTTTTGCACGTAAAGTGTGGCTTTAACGTGTCATGCAAATTGCACGTAAAATGCAAAGAACAAAGAACATTCAAAAGGAGTGCAGACTCCTCGGGCAAGGAGTGCGAAGAACATTTAGTACTATGGACAATTTGATGTACATATCATTCATTTACAAATAGCAACCGCTTGTTGACCAAATATGTAACTACCTATATGTGCGGGTGTTTTATGTGATGATAGCCACTCTAAACGCTTATTGCCCTGGCGTCCTTATAAAAGCGTGTTGCCATGGCATATTAATTAAAACATATTGCCCCGGCTAGTTGGAGCTTCTCAAGCACTTTATAGGTCGTTACTGCATTGCATATAGACATTTATAGATGTAATTGCAATATTTCAGAATCCAGTTATGTTTTTATTGATATTACTTTCAAGAGAAGTTGTTACCATATTAAAGACTTCAAATTTAACGTAAATTACTATGCTAATGATTGGCTGGAGCAATCGATCCTAAGGCGATCCATCATTCTTTGCTGTCCGCGTTTTTTTCTAACTCCGCTTTATGTAACATATGACTAACCAGCCTCTTCTTTCGGAAACGTTTTTGGTGCAAACGCCCAAGCTAATGCTCAAAGTTCTAACATTATATTGGTTACTTTGAGCACATTTTGGCCAATTAAATTTCGCAGTTTAGAAACAGTCCCCAAATAATGAAAATCCCGAATAAACTACATTTTAATTAAATTAATATAAAGTTAACGTTTTTGTTCCTTTAGATTGTGCTTCCTGTTCGTGTCCCAAATGTTTCGAAAATACGGCGCCCAACCTGTAAAGAAAAGAGAAGAGAGAAAAGAATCGCCTACGTATTAGAAATGCTGTATTAGTTTGAGAAAGGCGAATTTCACTGTATTTATCATTATTTCGTGGCATGATAGAATAAAAAAGATGATTCCCCTTTTATTCAAGATTGCTCTCCCTTTGCTGAAGTTCAGTGTGCACAACTCCTTTATATCATTTGATTTGCATAATGACTGTAACTCAATTACAAATGATTCTGCTACATACATTATATGGTTATTTTCTCAGCATCCACCGTAGCAGTACCCAACTCTCAGATCTACGTTTTCACGGACGCCACTCCCAAAGACCCGGACAAGATTAACTATGTTACCAGTCTTGTAACCGAGAAGAAGCTGAGGGTCAACTTCGTAGTTTCTGGAAAATGTTGAAGACGCAGACTAAAGTAAAATAGATACAAACAAAAGGCTCAAGTGGACCGGATATTGCTCACCTGTATGACTAAATTATGTCAGCTTGAGAATAAAAATTAAGAAACTAATTGTTATGTTGTCTAGTAATGTCTATCTATCTATCTATCTATCTATCTATCTATCTATCTATCTATCTATCTATCTATCTATCTATCTATCTATCTATCTATCTATCTATCTATCTATCTATCTATCTATCTATCTATCTATCTATCTATCTATCTGTGCACACATACATACATACAAACATACATACATACATACATACATACATACATACATACATACATACATACATACATACATACATACATACATACATACATACATACATACATACATACATACATACATACATGCATGCATACAAGCCTACATTTCTTGGTATAAAAAGAACACGTAATTTATGAAACCAGATTTGTCCTCTAGATCTCTTCCAGTGCCTGGAGATTTGGCCGTAATTTAAGTATATATTTAGTTGCGATTACAAAGGGCGTTAATCCTTGTAGTTAGCATGCGTTCTTGGATCTTTCCATACTCCATGTGGCCCTGACCCTTGAGTCATAAACTGGATGCCATATAGATCAGCACCGACAAGAGGAGCAATGACTCAGTGATTAAGGCTTTGAATACGACCATCCTAACACTAACCTCGTGATGCTGAGCACTTAGCGAGACAACTGTTAGTACCAATTTTTAAAAAAGTCTTTTGTATGAATAGGCCGGGGTTCGAACCCGTGACCTCTCGCATCAGAGGCGGACGCTCTCACTACTAGGTCACCGGAGCGATCATCAATTTCTGCGAAATAATTTGATTTGTTGTAGTGCCAGTCCAATTTGATGTCTGATCGCCGTAATTTGTAAGATTGAAAAACTCTTATGCCATTATCCTGTCTGTAAATATCTGATTATAGTGGTAAATATCTGATTATAGTGGTTTGAAAAGATGTTTTTAGGTGACGGCCATATTTGAGGGCGTATCGACATCATTGTAGAAAGTCAAAGCCATCTACGCCAACATGTTTTCTGTCAGATATGGTCAAATTCTGTTTAACAGTCTTTTGAGTATTTTAAGTAACGACAGCCATGTTTGATAACGTATCATTTGAAAGAACGTCAAACCAGGATGTTTTTTCGTAAAATTATGTTGAGTGGTTTTCGAAAAGGCGACAAGATTGCATGTTTTGAACAAATACAAAAACTTTCGAGCTTGATGCTATTAATGAAATTTGGTTAAAATCTTTTCAGCACTATGTAAAGTCTTTTAAATATTTTCTTTTTCTTTCTGGTTCTGGCAATGGTGGTCATATATGATAGCGGATCGGCATGTTTTAAGTCAGTTCGAAAAATCTTCCTGCTGACCTGCATGTTTTAGGTCAATTCGAAATATCATCCTGCTGACCGACATGTTTTAAGTCAATTCGAAAGAACATCCTGCTAATCGGCATGTTTTAAGTCAATTCGAAAGATCATCCTGCTGATCGGCATCTTTTTTAAGTCAATTCGAAAGATCATCCTGCTAATCGGCATGTTTTTAAGTCAATTCGAAAGATCATCTTGTTGATCGGCATGTTTTTATTCAATTCGAAAGATCATCCTGCTGATCGGCCTGTTTTTATTCAATTCGAAAGATCATCCTGCTGATCGGCATGTTTTAAGTCAATTTGAAAGATCATCCTGATGATCGGCCTGTTTTAATTCAATTCGAAAGATCATCCTGCTGATCGGCATGTTTTAGTTTAATTCGAAAGATCATCCTGCTGATCGGCATATTTTAAGTCAATTCGAAAATATAAATAATAAATATAAAATAACATAAAAAGCAAGGAAACAAAATTTATTTAAAAATGAGACAGAAACGAGTTCATATAACTCGCACATCCCACATTCCAATATTTGCCAAAATAACATCTTTTACATACTGAATTCCACAAAGAGCTTTACAGAAGAACACGAAGCACGAAATAAAAATACATCATGATCAAACTTTGATACATGAGTGATATACAGACGAAGACAAATGGCCACACGAGGCAACACGACCCAGCAGCCAGTAATTGATTAGAATCCGAATTCAGTGCAAGATTTTCCAAAGGTCGCCGAAGATTATTATACAGGTCAAGTTTACATTTCAGAAGATGGGTGTTGCACTCGCAACAGGTATACACATAAATTTATATGACCGTCGATCTGCAAGTATATGAGTAACTAACAAAAAAAGCAAATCTTAACCAGCAAATGACAGACGGACGGTCAAGGATATTACTCTTTGTTCTACAGATGATGGTGGCCGTGGGGGGTAATAACATAATGGTGTCTTGCTGTAGCACAGGACTGGTGTAATAAATGCCCAGGTCTCTTTTTAACTTTGGCTGCACGAATCAAGTGGGATGGGAAATCTTAATGCAATCTTTATCAGTATTAATATATTGGATTATCATAAGTCCTCTTTCTCCCCGGATATGTCCTCATTTTCGGTCCTTAAATCTCTATACAGACACTTGTACCGATCCATCAACTCTGTCCTCTTTTTTGGACAGTTCATATACATGATAACCTTGGAATATTATTATGCTAAAAATATTTCTCTTTAAATCACATGTGTTTTATTTCGCTGGAAATTAGCATGCAACCACGCCAGAAAACATTTGGATACAAAAATGGGATACTGACATCAATACAGTAGTGACAACAACGTAACCGTAAAAACTATAAATGTTTAACCGTTGCTCACGGAAACACAAAAAAGGGAGTGGGGTGGAAAAATAAAATGGAAAATCAATATGAAAATGATTTAGTCCTTTGTATAAATGTATACCATACAATACCCTACATACGTAACACTGCATTAAAACTAATGAAAATTTGAATGCATGTAAAAGGCGTAAATAAAGGCAGGTAACTGTTTTTAACACAGTTCTTTTTAAACTGCGATCCCTCTGGTTTTTAAACATTGAAAACTACTCCATTCACTTTATAAGATTTCAGTTACTTGACCAACAAAATCACATTATATACACATTACATAACAAACTTGGATTAGATGAGGTCTCTTTATCAAAATGTTTGTACGACAGGTATCGTCATGTGACGCATGTCATATATTTATAGCTCTGATTGAATTAATTTAGTATCACCTGTCACACCTGTATATAGTAAAGGTAGAGTGATTTTGACAGTTTATAAACATTTAAAGATAAAAACAACAAAGTTTTTGGAGTGTCTCGTACACTATCCTTATGTCTTAACCACATAACTTATTGCGAACACAATAAAGGGTGCGGTTAATTTTATTGATGTTTAAACGCCTTGCCACGTTTTATTTTTTTGGGGGGGGGGATCCGATCCTAATCAAGAACAGTAACACATTAAGTTTAGCCTTATCCTTTACATAATTATTTCTCTGAGGTTCGACCAAATGTTTGATTAAAATCACACACACATCTGTAGTATGCAATATTTAGCTAGTCCTACTCCAGTGAAAGTCTTAGTTTGTGTCATGCATCAAAAACGTTGCCATAATGGCCCACTCCAGCCTGGGTTACAATCCTGTCTTCTGGTAAAAGATTCACAGCCTGGGGGATATCTGAAAACGAAGTGCAGCTCCGTCTACTTTACAAATTACTTGGGCTATTTTCATGTTCAATAACTGATCAAGTTGTCCTTTTAAAAATACACGGTAGCCCTTGAACCTTGTAATGTTAGTCATTTTTGCTGAAAACTCGTACGTCTTTTGTTCTCAATAAAATGACTGAATAAAAAGAATAAAAGAATATAAAAAGATATGCCATCTACCAAATACAGTTTGGTTGCCTTACACATCTTAAAGTTTAAACATGGCTAATGTGCAAAATTAATTGCGTGTAATTGAACCGTACAAATCAAAATGGTGGGAGCAGCAGAATCTTTTCCTCGTTTGGGATAAGGTAAAGGTCAATTGTTGGTTGGGTAACAAACTACCATTAATTATCAAAAAAAAAAAAAAAAAAACACCTCGCCTTTCCCCAGGCGCCGATATCGCGACCATCTCAATAGTAAATGTCAATTTTATTTCGTACGGATTTATCAGAAGGGAGTAAAAATAATAGAATACATTGGCAAAGCACACACACAAACACACACACACACACACACACACACACACACATATATATATATATATATATATATATATATATATATATATATATATATATATATATATATATATATATATATATATATATATATATATATATATGACAGTACTAGTCCCACTTAACTTCTAAAAAAAAGCCGATTTTGTAAAAGGCACTTTTTAATATAATATTGAAGTAAAACTAATGATGGAGGATAAAGACTGTACTGGCAAGTGGCTAAAATGAATTGATCAGGAATAAAATAGATTGATTTTTAATGTACATTACATACAAATTCTCAATAATTAAAAAATATATCTATTGAGCAAATACCATGCACCAACTATCGTTGTCATTATTATTTTCATTATTATTATTATTATTATTATTATTATTATTATTATTATTATTATTATTATTATTATTATTATTATACTATGAATGTACATTGTGCAACAAAATCATAATGATGTTCTATCCACAAATTTATGTCACTTGCCCTCTTCAATAAATCCTAGAAATGAAATCATCACAAACATGCAAATATAAACTAACTTTAGTTCTTCACGCTAAAAAAAATATCTGAATTCGTCAGTTGCTCAATTAGCCAATATCAGTCGGCTTATGTGAGAAGCCTCTGATTAAAAAAAATAATAAAATACAGCCATATATTGATATTAGTTATGACCCATGAACCGAAACTTCACAGGCATGTTTTGAATACTGAATGACCCTTAACCTTAATGAAAAGGGGTGTAACTCGTTTATCTTCTTAAGGAAAAGTTAAATGCTTGAGAGATAGCTTAAATTCACAGGCACATAGATGAAGATATATATCTATACCAGTCACACTGGCAGAAAGGCTGACTTCTATTTCTGCTGCAATAACACAACTGCTTTTTTGATCACCATCCAGCAAACGAACTGCTTTGACCCTCTACCATAATGATAACAATGCCTCACTTTTCCAAATTTGCATTGACTTGCATCGAATTACGAGTATAAACAAGAAAAAAGTAAATATCTATTTATATTGATGTACATGATGATCCATCATCCAAACAATAAATTCCTCGTGAAGCTGCCGCTCCAGTGGTCTAGTGGTTAGAGCATCTGCCTCGGATGCGGGAGGTCGTGGATTCGATCCCCGGTCGAGTCATACCAAAGACTTACAAAAATGGTACTAACAGCTGCCTCGCTTGACGCTCAGCATTAAGAGGTTAGTGCTAGGATTGGTCGGCCTGGTGTCAGGATAATGTGATTGGGTGGGACATCAAGCTACTTGTCTGCGGCATGATGCCCCAGTGCTAGACATCACTATAAACAGCCACACTGCAGACATCGTAGCGATATGTCCGAAAATTTGTGAAAAATCATAATCACATCACATCCCCGAGAAGCAAAAATGTAGTTTGCATAGACAGAACACAGGGGCTTGTATCATTCCTTACCTGCAAATCATGTACAAATAAAATAACTACTTTATATAGTACATGTACGATAGGTAAATTGTAAGAGATACGAGCCCCTGTAAGACTGAACAGTCAATGTAGAGACGCTTTAGTGACTGCTTAAGGCATGGATAAAAACATTGGTTAGGAACCACCTGGTTGCTGATCGCCAACGGCAAATGACTACTACATAATGGACAGTCCTATAAAAAGTTTGCAGTGGTGAAAATGTCTGTGATTTTAGATTTTTAACGTAGCTTTAAAACTTTTTCAGTCATATCGCAACGATGTATGCAGTGTGCCAGTTTATAGTGATGTCTAGCACTGGGGCATCAAGCCGAAGACATATGGCATGATGTCCCACCCAGTCACATTATCATGATACCTGGCCGACCAGTTCTAACACTAACCTCCTAATGCTGAATTTCTAGTGAGGTAGATGTTAGTACTATTTTTTAAGTCTTCGGTATGCATCGGCCGGGGTTCGAACCTGCGACCTCGAGCATCCGAGGCGGACGCTCTAACCAACCACTAGGCCACTGGAGCGGTCTGCAGTGGAGAAAATTAGAATGGTCATTGTGAAAATAATAATGGATAAAAGTTACCATTCTGACAGGGATTACGATAGCAGAGAAATGTTATTGCCAAATCCAAAGTTTTTTTTTTCAAAAATTGTATCTTCCTTATCCATGTTGATGTACATGATGACATGGGTTATACAAGTTTTACCAGCCGCTGAAAGTGTTAACATACATGTACATGTAGCAGCCAGAAATTGTCAATAGTCATCTGTTTATCATTAATCTAAGATTTTTAAGTGACAAGTGACATACATGTGCTCATGGAGAGTACCATGTGCGTCACTCGAAGCCAATAGTTATTATAAAATGCCCGGTACGTTAACAAGAATCTCTCTGGCTCTGTTCGGGTATAAAGGCTTATACTAAGTCATCCTAGCATAATCATCAGTCGCGTCTCAGTGATTACTTATTTCTCAAGCACTGTCTTAAATTCTTGGTAGGATATAGGTGACAGTGTCTCTAAAGAAATTAATCGGAGAAATCTTCACTCTTGTTGCCAGTCAGATGCAAACGTAATGCGTCACGCATCGTAGCAATAGCATCATCATCACCATCACTGGTAAAAACATCTTTTTGCTCACTAAACTTTGCATTAACATCTGTGAAGAAATCATGCTATAAAAAAAAATCGTATTGATTGCAGACAACAAAAAATATTATCTTTTAGACTATGACATTTTTTTATTTTGTCTTCAAAGATGATTCTTGGAACACAAGCGAAATAATTCAACCTGAACTCAATTTTTAAACATACAGGAATAAAGCTATATTATTTGGTCAAAAAAGTTTTTAAAAAATCATTTATCGATATGCTTTAATTGCACGGAATAAGAATCTACGACTTTCAATAGGAATGAGGTGTGACTATCATAGGATTGTTACTTGGCACCTCGGTTACACCTCAGTTATTTAGCAACGATCAAGGGGATAAACTTAACCCACCTCTGTTACCTGCTACCTTTACTACGCCTTTGTTATTTCAACGATCGCCCTTAGGCGCATTTGTGGACAAAAATATTATCACAACTAATTTTTTCCGACGGACCACCCAAACCAAATATTACAGTCAATTAAGAATGTTATAATACAGCCCTGGGAATAAATAGTAACAGAGGAAATTAAACTCGAATATTCTGAGATTTTTTTTTATTCAAAAACATAATAGTCTATCATTTTCATGTAATTTGCAATTATTTGAGTTGTCACTTTGCTGAAAGTCTCAACCAATTCCTCACAGAAACAGTAATATGTTATTATTTTAACTAAAATTAACCCCTCGGCTACCTCTTATATAAAGTTAATGAAATTAAATGTAATAATACACACAATTTTTCTGAATCACTGCTGAGAAATATTCATGTGGAGGGATCGCTTTGTCATTAAATACTCAAAACACATTTAATATAAACTCAACATCAACATAACACATAAACACCATTATTCTGTATACCATCATCTAAAATGAAAACGAAAATACAATTATTCATGTACAAACTAAAACATTACATTACTAAAGTAGCAAAAATGAAGCTATTACACAGCCAAGTTGGCAACATTTTCATGGTGCTAACAGTACAGTTACTACTTTTATTCTGTGAATGAAGTATTCACTTTTTTCAAGGTAACCATGCAGTATAATTACAGGAACAAACTTGGGATCTTTGAGTTTTGGTGAAGAACTTTACTCTTTTAAGTACGAGTATCTGTGGTTTCAAGTGGCGGTTCTACCAAGTTTTTGAACTTTTATTTTCTTATCAGCAAAACTAAAACTGATACCGTCATTCAGTGAATAAACACTTCCCTCTCCACTATTCGCATTTGCCATTATGCTGCCAGTATCATTACCATAGTTACAACAACTAAATTCTAAAATATCACAATTTTATATTCGCGGCCATCATTGAATCTGTATGTCATGTTAACAAAAGTAGTTCTACGTCACTTGGCCGCATTGGTATATGCCAAGTCTGGCTACAAAATTGCCTTATATGGGAAAATAAATTACGTAAATGCAAGTACATAACAGACAATTTAATACTACTCTACTGCCACCTAAAAAAAAAACAGTTTTATGAAGAAAGCACAGAAAATCTGCCACCAATTTTGGTGGTTTCCCAGACAGTGGAGGAATTTTACAAATGTAACGACAAAACTGACTTTTGATCACACTTTCAATCAGACATCATATAATCCTAATAAATATTTGTTCCTTATAAAATGATACAAATTATGATTATTTAAAACTGAATTAGCTTGAGTGCTATCAAGAAAATGAAACCATGGTAACCAGTGGCGTAGCTTGAGAGAAGGGGGGGGGGCAACTAAAGTTTTATAATAAATTTTTGCCATTCCATTCTTGTGTTGTTTTAACTAGTACTGCTTGTACTTAAAATTTCTATACGGCATCTGGCTTTATTATACGGTTATCTCCGAAGCACTTGAAGGTGGCGCCAAGTTTATGTTTTGTCCCCGGGCTAAGACTAGCGTAATTTTAATTTAGGACAAATGAAATTAATTTTGGTGAGACTGATTAGATATAAGATTTTCAATATTTTTATTGTGATGGTCATAACTACAGTCAGATCAGCACCGTCGTTATTCAGTGTTTTTTTATATATATTTTTAATGCAGCTTGAACAATTTTAATAATTTTACCATGATGTTTGCACTGTGGCAGGATGTAGTTATGTATAGTTCTGCGACATTTTGGCGCAGACATGTATCATGATGTCCCATCCTGCCACGTTATCCTGACACCAGACTGACCAGTCCTAACACTAACCTTTTGATGCTGAGCACTAACCACTCTAACCAATTAGGCCAATGAAGCGGTCATTTCTATTCAGAACCAACAAGATATCATAATTGGTCTTCTGGTAAAAACCTCATGTCAGTATCAACTTCTAATTAGCAGAAGTAGCAAAATATGATTTTCAAGATGGCTGCCATTGCGGCCATAATGGATATCAGATCAGCAAAGTTTCATTTCTCACGAACTAGAAATCACATGTCATCTTGTAATTGCCCACATTGATAAGACCATCCATTCATTGGTAGTGAAGATTTTGAAGATGGCCATTGTGATTGCCATTTTGGTTGTCCAAGCAGAACTGTTTTTATTTAGAACAAACCAGACATCATAAGAAGTGCTATGGTGACAACCCCATGTTTATATTACTCCGTTCAGAAGGAATTATGACAAAGATTTCAAGATGGCTACTGTGGTGGCTTCAATGGGCATCATATGTAAATATTTTCATTTAGGACCAGACATCACAAAAAGCCTTTTAATGAATACCTCATATGACCATCCTTTGATGAGAAGAAGCAATAAAAATATTTTTACGATGACTGAAGTGGTCGTCTGAGCAGCAATGTTTCCATCAGATCCTACTAGACCAAAGGTCGCAAATTCAAGCCACCCTGACAGACGCATGAGGGCATTTTCGATCACCTTCTGATCTTTCATGACACCTTGTGATGCCAATCATTTTGCAGACCACAGGATAAGGCTTTGGTGGCCTGCATGCAGCTCACGGCCCATAAACTATGCCTGGGGATGCATAAAGTTTCACGGCAATTCTCCAAGTAGCGATAACAATACTAAGGAACAGATGGATATCAGACAATTCAGAATGGGGCATCCTGTAAGCCCTCCTGGTATACGATCAAAGGAGCTAAGAAACAAAGCTATGTATGTTGTAAACCAAAAAAGGAAAACTAAGATTTAAGTTTAAATGTTCACAGAAGCCCAAGAAGAATGGAATTTATCAATATATGGATATATGTAATAGTAATGAACACAATCTCAGCTAAAGAATGGCTATATGGTACCAATTAAAATAACATCATCAAAATGTACAAAGACTTCATAAATATAAATCATTCAAAAATACAATGTAAATGTGAAATATCACCAAATAAAATACACAAGATTGCAATGCCTAAATAGCAAATAGTTTTGGCTTTGCGGACTACATGTATTTCCATTTGCTATGGTTTACTATTTTAATCTTAAAAGGCATCTTCACGTACAAAGGTTATGATATATTAACCCCTTCAAGACCTTGGCAGATTGAACAGATATTTCAGTGCTTTGTCCTAGCAATATCTGTTAGAGTTCATGAATTGACTCCCATAGTATAAAATGTTAGCTAAACCAATATTGTTTTACAGTGGTGTATTGTATGCTGGTCAAAACTTGGTGGAAGCAATTGACTTTAAAAGGATATGTTGTAAGTTTAACATTGAAACTGTGACAAAGTACCAGAGAAAAGCCATTACATGTGTATTTGAAAGGATGTATTTGTAGAATCACAAACAAACAGTGGAAAATTGTTTATTTATGAGTCCATTTCAGCTGTGTGCTCTTCATGTTTTTGTCGTTAAGGAAAAGTGACCAAATTTCAAAAACTTAACTTTGATTGGATGTGATGGCATGCCACCTCATCCAATGAAATTCCGTTCTAAAACACTGAAAATCTGTTTGATCTGCCATGGTGTAGATGGAGTTAACATATCTGAACCTTAGCTAGCTAAGATGCTTAAAAGGATGTGGAATGAGTTGAGCTTATAAAAGAGCTAGCTATTTTGACACACTATCACCAGCCTGCACACCTTTTAAGATATATGTGTCAATATTAGTCTGATTATATCTGTTGGTGTTTCCAAGCTGGATTTTATTTTACATGGCTTGACTATGCAGCTTATAGACCAATGAGTAGTCACATGCCCATATTATATTTTAGTCTAATTGAAATTGAGTTTAGCATAAATTTATTATTTGGGACCTAAATTTTATTTCAGTTTTAGGAGCAGAGTGGTTTGGTACTGCTAAGTTGAAGTTCAAAAATAAAAAAAACCCAGAAAGGTCAGGACCAGAAACATGTACTTTCATGGGAATTTTGGTTTGATGAGGTTTCAGTATATTAGTAAGTTATCTACTTTGGGGAGATAATTCCTAATAGAAAGGGAAGCAACTTCAATGATACTAAAAAGTTGATATCAGAATATAAATTGAAGTACCTGCCTGTGGTAAATCAGGACAATAATATCTAAGACAGTTTACAATTAAGAAGTAGTTATCTACATTTCTCCATCATTACACTAATCCAAGACAATTCTCAAGCAAGGACATAAAAGCATGAATATGACCATAATAATATGCCACCTATATGCACAATACAGATGATACCTTCCAAAACTAAGTGTTTCACATTTAACTTTTTGTAACTAATAAACATAAATCAAATTACAAAGTGTATGATAAAAGATAAATTCAAATTAAAAAGTCTGTCTTGAGCAATCAATATAAAACTTATAGTCTGAAAACACAATATAAACCATACATTTTATTTCATTTTTGCAATCACCTCTGCAGACAGGATGACCGTAAATAATTTATAAAACATTCTCAAAAACAGATACCACCAAAAATTTCATCAGAAAGATAATAAACATGAGAGAAAGTTCTACCGTTTTGACATCTCGGAGTATGCTCAAAAAGTTTGTTCTCTTTGTTCTCTTATCTCTGCTATAGCACTTGTAGCTAAACTCCTATAGCACATCAGCATATACAGCTATTTAATAGCATTAAGGTGTTTTTGAACCATCTAACCAAATTTAATTGCAAAAATTACAGATAAAAAACTTGTTAAGAGAAACTCAGAAAATTAATAATTATGTTAATTATGGTAAGGTACAAATCTGTTGTGTAGTAACTCTGATAACTTTGTAGAGAAATCTTCAGGCATAGTGACTCTGTGTAAGTACATGTAATACGAAAACAGCAATATAAAACTAATATGATTACTGACAGTCAGCCAGCTGACATTAGCTTTCATAAAAAAAATAAACAAGTAAACAAACAAAACAGATAATATGCATAAATTAAACAAGTGTATATCAGACTTAAAATGAACAACATGAAGCACGAAGAACAAGATTTGCCCCAATAATACAAAAATTCCTCTGCTACAGACAAAGAATACAAGTTCAAATAAGTATTTCAAAAAATACAGACAAATTTTAAACATTGATACAACTGCAAGAAACTCAAATCTGATCATCCACAGATGCAGTCCAAAAAATGCAGTTGTCTTAATGCTTTATAATAGATTGCGCTAACATGGTTTTTGTCAAAAAATGTCAAATCCAAAAAGTCCGGATTTTTTTTATACTTGATAAACTATTAAAATGTCCTGAAAATTTACTTCAGACTTTTATATATTGATACAAATATGCCCAAAACATTTCATCTGTCTACATTGATTGAGTTTTGTTTGTTTGTGCTAAGCTTAACCTAGAAAAAAGAATCACCAATGTGGTATCTGAAACCTTCTTATGACCATGTTTCATGCCATAATTTCACATAGCTTTACAAGTATTGAGCAGAAATGAAAGCATAATGAAAATATACAAAATGGAGTTGATGAACAGAATGAAATGGTGGTGTAAAATGAAGATATTGACCTGTGACCTGTGACCTTGACCACAAGTATAGCACTACCAAAGTGTTATCTGACACCTTCTTGGACAATGTTTTGCATGGTAGGATCAAATAGCTGTACTGTTAAGGAGTGGAAAGGAATGTACAATGAACTGATGAAGAGATGAAGAAGGTTATGACAAACTGAAAATACTGACCTGTGACCTCTACCCTTAATTTGACATGCAATGAATTCCTTTTTTTAATAATATTTTTATGTCATCCTCAGATACCCATGATAATGAATGTCACTAATTTATACAAACATTAAAATAAGTTTTAAGAAAAGAAATATAAGTCTTCTGTGGTGGTAGCATTGGCGTTCTTAATAAGGTAAAGCCACATCTGAATAGAAAAATGGGTTTAATTTACCAATTTCTCAGAATGAGAGGAAAAATAATGATATATACACAGTATTGTGATTATGATAAAATACCCAGCTTTCTCATCATACATCCACTATATTACACCCTTCATATGAAGATGTACTAAACACTCTGGGACAAACAAAAATGACCATTATATAAAAGTGTCCATAATTCAGTATAATCTTTATATAGATATACAGTGCAATGAAGGACATACAAAATTTTTCTTGATAATCATATATGTCCTGTATACAGTACAACCTGTATACAGAGATATAATGTGAGCTAATGAGCACATATCCTTTATTAAAGCTTGAAGAAGACTGAAAGAAAGAAAACAAAACTGAATTCTTTCCTTGATGAGTGTGTGCATTTCCTTTGCAGGGATTTGTTCACTAGGGCAGATTTTACAGTGTTAACTGCTATCTTTCCATTCAATCTGCATTTTGAAAACTCAAACAGAATTCTAACAATAAATATCAGCATTAATCTTATAATAAAATTAGGCAAAAACAATATTTTCTATTGCATTGGTTTTAAAATTAGGGTAGGTAGGTATTTTTTTAAAAAAAGAACATTACATATCATAATAATTAGTATATATAATGTACTGGGCAAAACTGGCTCAACAAAGATCTAGTAAAGAAAATTTTGGCAATGTTGTTTTTAAACATATTTTATTTAATATTGAGAGAAAAATGTGCTATGGTCAGCAATGAGAAACAGGGATGGTTGGTTGACCTGCAACATGCAATTCTTATTCTGCATTAGTAGAACTAATCTCACTTGACTATTAATGCAAATTTATCATATAATATTAAACCTTGTATTGTTCAAGAGTTAACTACTGTCATGCTTTAAAAAAAATAATAATAATAAAGTAACTTTAAAAAATCTCAGATGACAAATGTACAATAAAAACTAGCATAACTAAGATAAGAGGCTGCCAATCAAGACGTTGCGAGTTCAAAACTCATGGCAGCATTCCAATTTTTTAAAAACAAAGCTGTATTTTTATCTTTAAACTTTCTTTTTAAATTACCCATTACTTACCTTTTTCCACTTTTTTTTTATTCCCATCCAAGGATGGGAAATTAATCCAGATTATAGATGTTATCTCCTTTTAACTCACTAAATATGTCCCTGAGGCTTCTTATGTTTATCCATTCATTCTCTCTTTAGTGTGCATTAGTGAATAATAAATTGAAGAAATCAACCAAAACTGATCAAAACAAATGCTTGTTGTTCTTGTTGTTATAGAGTCTAACACCAATTTTGAGCTCAAGATGGCCAGTATTAATGGGAGGAAGAATCCAGGAAATCCACCAGAAAGAACTACAGACCCAAGAGAAGCTACTGGCAAGCTTTCTCACATACTCATACTGTCTGAACCTGAGACTCGACCCCATGCAGACAGAGGTGAGATGGTGATGAGCACTTTAGAATACTCAGCCACTTGGGACCCCACAAATGCTTGTTAACTTCATTACTAAATCTATCGTTCTCATCTTCCCTACCCCCATTTGCTTCAATACAAACTGGTGATATCAAATCTCAGATCTATATAATTTCTAGCATAAAGAAGTTCAACATACACCATTATCTACTCTTCTTTGGTTTTTTTGTTGTTCAAAATTGGGTTTAAAAAATTCAAGTTTTTTGCGGTTCAAATACACACTTTGTTGTTGGATTTAATTTGTTTACCTAGGTCAACATGGTCTCCTGTCCTCAAGATTGCAAGTCCTAGCGTCCTAGCCTGGTTGCTTTCATGAAATTAATTTTGGTGGGGACAATTAGATATAAGATTTTCAATATGTTTATTGTTATGATCATGAAATCTCTTTACTATGTGTACTTGATGACGTGTTTGAAACAAGCACAAGTATCAATAAATGCCTCAATTTCACAATGTCTGATGATTTATGGATTTGCTTATTACAACGTGTCATCAATATGGCAGTTCTTTAAACTAATTCTCTTTGAAAAATTGTAAATGTTTTACACTGGTTTATCAAAACAGCTGAAACTGTAATGATGAAATGTCTCATTTTAATTTTTAGCTAAAATGTAAACTACATGAATTCGAACTATGCAAATTTCGCATTAAGACTATTTAATATGATTCTTTCTTTAGTAAATTCTCTAAAAAAAAAAAAATACTACAAAAATAATGTTTGTCTAAAACAAATTAAATAGGATTTGTAAATGGCTAAATTGAATGGTATTAAAGTTAACTCTGTATTTTGCAATGAAAATTAAAAGGAAGCAAAACCTAAAATTTTGAATTACACAATTTTGAGTTATGTGACATTTCTTGGAAAGGCAACTACCATGTATGCCAGGGGTTAGCAGTATATTACTTACAAGAAATTGCACAAACTAAAAACATATTATGTTGCTTTGATACATTTTGTATACAAATAGTGTACATGTAATATTACTGATAAAATAATTCCAATTCAGCAAAACAAGTCAGAGCATTTGCAGGATAAGCTATCAACAATGACATAATGAATTATCAGTCAGTGCCATCACCAGATATTCTTTATTAAGAATCCAAGACTCTCAGCTCCTAGAATTTTAAAGTTCCCTGCCATTTTCTAACAGTTACAACAAACAAGAAAAACAGTCCTCAGCTCTAGTTAAACCTTCTTGCAAACCAATCTTCAAATTCATTTTCTTATAAACGAATCTAAATTATGACCAATAAATTTATAAAGAAAGATACTGATTAATTAATAAGCAGGAAGTAACAGACATGGTGAATCCCTTGCACACATTCACACCTACCCTTTATATTTAAATACTCTTGAAGACAATCAATTTTGTAAGAGCTGTATCCATATAAAAACTTGGTTATTGTTTAATGGAATGATCAAGAACATGATTTCTTGAAAGTGTTGAATTAATGATCTTACAATTTCCATAAAAAAAAATGTACAAATGATTCACACTTTGTGGAGAGAGGAAGAGAGAGAGAGAGAGAGTAACGGTAAAACTTTAATGAAAAAAATCTAAGTAACTAAGAAGCAAATGAAAATATATATATGCTTCAATGGGACATAATGTTCTTGGTAAATTAGAAAAACAAAACATAAATCCTCAAGAAGTGAGGTAGACTATATCTTTAGTTTTATATTACAAAATGATCAAATTAAACCACAATAAAATATTTTAATCACAACTATACAAATACATTTCCATCGTCTTAAGAGTCAATCAAAAGGACCGATGCTTTACTGGCCTGACGTTAGAGCTCAGATGCACTTAAAAACTGCATTTTAAAATAAATCCACACATGTATAAGATGGAATATAATTGCCGTAGATGGTATCATTGGGTAAAGTTCTGTTTAAACAAATGTTGAGTATATTGAGCCAATCCTTGCACATGTTCTGACAAGGCCTCAACATTAAAACCACACCATACTGCTTTTAATGTGGCCAAATGCTTATATAAGGACTAGGTCAAAACAGCTGCACTGAAGAGATTGAGCTGCACAGAAGAAATCAAGTCATACTAGATGCATGTGTGTTAGATTGAATTAGAATAAGCCACCATAACACCTTATTTGCTATTGGATATGATTAAAAGGGGTACGATAGAGGAAAATCGAGGCACATCATGTAATGGCTGCGTCTCCTCTAAAAATTGTATGCTTAGTTGACACAAAGTCACAGGTCTTTGAAAGCACTGTAATCTTAGTTCTACAAAAGTTACAGTTTCAGGATATCTGTCTTGAGGAAACAGATGTCCACACAAAACACTGGATAATTGAAGAAAACTAGCTCAAGATGCAAAAATTAACTTCTCAGATAAGGACCAAAATGCAGTAAACCTTTGACAGGATAAAGAAACAAAAATCAAACCTAAACAAACCAATCTTTGCCAAATCACACACCAGATTTGCTTTTAATCCCTGATAACCTTCAAAAAAGATCACATGAAATTCATGATGTACAACATATATGGCAAATATGGGGAACATGCCCTTGCCACAGGAAGCAAACTAAAAGAATATTAAAATAAACTCTAGTTTTGGCAAAGGGCTGCACACGACAATTTGTTCAGCATGGCTTTAAATCAAGTAATGTGTGGGAAATCCAAAATTAGAACAATACTGGCATTCAGGAGTCCCAAATCCTCTAAAAGATGCTGTGGAACGTTCAAAATTTAACACAACTAATCACTAGAAGCAATAATCAATGTGAATAACACGATGCTGACTGACAAGGGCCATAACTCTATCAAATTTCAAGTAAACAAGAAAAAACGGCACATCTAGGCCCATGAAACAATGCTCAAATGAAACTACATCAGAATATGATGAAGAGTTCCTTAGCTATGATAACTTAAAATCAACATCATATTAAGTTGATTGAAAAAGGGCTTAAACTCTATCCAAAATGGTATAGATGAGATAAAATCCATAAAAGGCATGTCAATATAATTTATCAGAATATATTTAATTGTTCTTGAGATAAACTGACTACAAGTAACATTCTGGAAATACATAAGCAGTCAAACTTAGCTTGACATGGGACATAACTCTGTTCAAAACAGTAGATGAGACTAAACCTACAAAAGCTACATGAAAGTCTGAGACAATGTTCATATCAAGTTGCATTAGAATATGATCAATAGTTCTTCAGCTATGCAGGTCACAAGCAACATCCCATGTGAAGATGCAAAGATAACTATCTAGGGCAATAAGCCTATCCAAAATGGAGCTGAGAATACAAAGACCTTAAAAGACATTACTAGTAAATTGTCAAGGGCAATAACTATCCTGTCAAGGGCAATAATTCTATATTAAAATTGACAGAACAAAACCCATTCCAAGGTGCATCTCTGTCTACAAGATAATGTTCATACCAAAGTGTATTAGAATGTGTTAAACAGTTTTTCAGCAGTGCTGATTGCAACCAACATGTCATGTAAGAAATAGAAGTTAAATTAGTAACAGCCATATGGTTATCCAACACTTAAGTTGATGTAACGAAACCTATTAAAGGCACATCAAGGTCTATGTATACACCAATCTGCACCAGAATTTATTACATGACTCTTGAACAGAGAGTGTTCACATGAACATCCTGTACCGGAGAACTAAAGTAATGGACAAATTGCACCTAAAATCTGAATTGAAAAGATGAAACTTCAGAAGGCCTACCAAGATTTAACAGATAATTTTCCTACCTAACAGCACAAAGTATGTGTATGGATTGTAAAGCTCTGGTGGTCACAAGAAGTATGAACAGACTGACGAAAAGACAGACAATGGATATGGTCATTACTATTGGACCCGTACATCTTGATGCAAGGCCCTAATAATGAAGGTTTAAATTTATAGTTTTTAAAAATATACATCTTCAGAAAGCTCTTTCAACTCTAAACTCCTCTAATTAATATCTGTTCAATTTTTTAATCTTTTTCAAACAAATATCAAAGTGCACACATATTTTATACAAGACAGGTAATGAAATGATTAATGGTAGTCACAGTTCAGGTTTTTTATGTAACTTCATGCTAAAATAATTCATAAAAAACATGTGGATCACAAGAACAATGCTGAATACAGTTTTGGGATATTCCATTACTGAATTCTAGAGTAATTAATTTCACATTCTAAATCCACAGAAAATTAAAGTACTTGCGATACTTTTCTAAGAACCAGTCTATTTCAATTTATGAAGGAAAGCAGGCAAATTTTATACAACAATTGTTAAAATACATTTCATGTAGAGACTAAACTGGGAAGGAAAGGTGGAAATCAAATGAAGTACGGACTTCATTCTCCAAATCTCCATTATCTGTAATATTTCTTCATCAAAATCAACGCACTTTCTCTGGACTACAAGTTGCCATTTTTCTAACTATCTGAAATTCTGACTATCTACAACATTATGTATCCAAGTCCACAGAAATATCAGAGCTCTGCTAGTTGCAACTCTATACTTTTCAAGAATCTGATGACTTTCCTGGTTTTGACGGGCTGGAAGATCGAGATGAGGATATGAGATTTCTGAAAAAGCCACCCTTGCTGCCTTTTAATTTGCTGCCATGACTTGAACTTTTTGTCTGACATGGAGGGGTACCTGGACAATCTCTTTCTAATGAAGTCCTTCTCTGCTGAGTGGGCGAGATATTTGGACTGCTTCGTGCGGAACGTGACTTAATTTCAGGAGAAAGAAAATCCATGCTGATATCACTAACACTGCTGCTGTAATATGTTGATGAAAGTGGGCTAAGACTAGACATTGATGAAGATTGAGACCAGCTCGAGGATGGTTTGGAATGTGAGACATCAAAGTTTAATGAAAAAAGATCTTGTGGTCGGTCAAACTTACAGGACTCAGGATCAAGAGGGGCCTTCAGAGCTTGGGCAAGCCTTTTCCAGAACCATTCTAACAAATCCTGCTTGGTGTAATCACACAATGTGACAAAGCGTAAAATCTGAGGTACATTGCATCTCTCTATGAGTATTGGAACCAGCTTCTTACTTCTTGCACCTGAAAATTTTTGTAAAAGTAGTTACAATAAAAATTTACAGTTGTGGAATAATGGTAACTAATTGCTCATAATCATGCTTTTAAGATAACAACAAAAATGTCAACACCAGAAACACAAAACAACTTGCTTTATTACTGTATTAAATGTTATTAGGAAGGATACAGATGATGTCAATAATAATAAAGTTTAAAAAACACTGAAATGAGAGTGATGTGATGCTGATAATGATTATAAAAAGGATGGCTTGATAACACATGAAGCATATTACCACACAATTTCTAAAAAGTAAAACTAAAATTTGCTTTAATCATACAAGAAATTCTAATGACAATTTGTTTTAAAAAATCCCAGGATGGAACAAATTTTTCTGATAGAGTGAATCCTCCAAAAATACTTAATTTTTTTAATCAAGGTGTGTGACTTGGATTTTTCTGTAGCGTTAACAATTTTTCAGTCATATTGCTATGACATTTGCAGTGTGGTAGTTTACAGTGATGTCTAGCATTGGTACATCTTGCTGATGTGTAGCATGATGTCCCACCTAGTCACATTACCCTGACACCAGGCTGATCAGTCCTAACACTAACCTTTCAGTTCTGAGCAACAAGCTGGGCAGCTCCTTGCAAACATTTTTATGTCTTTGAAATGACTTAACCATGGTTCAAACCAATGACCACCTGTACCTCAGGCAAATACTCTAACCAATTAGGCCACTGTAGCAGTACTTATCAAGTAGTACAAAACTCATAGCTTGTTTTCATTTTAGATAATTATGACATTAGTATGGAACTCTATGCCTCTACAATCTCAAAAACCAATTCACTTGGATCACCAGAGGCTGAGTTCGCAATTTTCTACAGCATACAGAGGTTCTATTTGTAGAACACTACTATCACACAATACACTCAACTGTGAATAGTGAAAACCAAGATGTGTATTACACACTGAAGACATATATCTCCCACTACATAACACACTATGTACAGAGAAAACTTAGGTCTGTCATCATTTTAAGAAACAACTGTGAAGAGTAAACACCTGCCATCACATAATGCACCAATGGGTACAGTTAAACCCTAAATCTTCCTCATATAATGTACCAATAGGTAAAGTTGTTGTTGTTGGGCTTAACGCCATTTTTCAGCACAAGATAGGCTATTCATGGCGGCCAACTGTCAATAGTAAAAAAATACATCTTCTGCAACATAATGCACTGTGGAGTAAAAATCTTGAACTGTCATCTAGTAAGCTCCATCTGTAAACAATAAAGACTTTGCTTTGCCTTTATATGATGCACTAACAGCAGGCAGATAAGGCCTTGATCTGCCATCACATGATGTATTAAAAAAAGCAATTAAGGCCTTGATCTGCCATCACATGATGTACTAATTGCAAGCAGTTAAGGCCTTGATCTGCCATCACATGATGTACTAATTGCAGGCACTTAAGGCTTTGAACTGCCATCACATGATGTACTAATTGCAAGCACTTAAGGTCTTGATCTACCATCACATGATGCACTAATTGCAAGCAGTAAAGGCCTTGATCTGCCATCACATGATGTACTAATTGCAAACAGTTAAGGCCTTGATCTGCCATCACATGATGTACTAACAACAGGCAGTTAATGTCTTGATCTACCATCACATGATGCACTAATTCAAGCAGTTAAGGCCTTGATCTGCCATCGCATGATGCACTAATTCAAGCAGTTAAGGCCTTGATCTGCCATCACATGATGTACTAATTGCAAGCACTTAAGGCCTTGATCTATTTAGTACTCTTCCATCTGGGACATAAGGATGCAACCATCTCCACCATCATAGGTCTGTGTTGAGCAATGGCTTGTGCCTCGCCCCAAGAAAGTCTCATCTCCTGCAGCTCAGTCATCACTGTCCTTCGCCATTTTATCTTTCCTACATGTTATCTGGTGAGTGCAAATATGGATGACCAAGGATAACAAAGCCTTGATCTACCATCACATAATGCACCAACTGTATGCAGTGAAAACACTGAGGTGTCATTACATAACATACCAGCTATGAACAGAGACCTAGATCTGCAATCACATAATGCACCAACAGTGAGCAGTAAAAACTTAGATTTGTCATCAAACAAAATACAAACTGTGAATAAGAGACTTTGATTTACCATCACATAATGCACCAACTGTGAACAGTGAAGATATGCCATAACATAATAAGCCATCTATGAACAGTCAAAACCTAGATCTGTAAAAATAAATTATGCATCTAACTCTCAACTGTGAAGAACTTAATCCTAGTTACACATATTGCACCAACTGTGAGCAATGAAGACCAAGATATGCCATCACATAACATGACGACTGTGAACTGGAAACTTAGATTTGCCATTGAATTAATCACCTTGATTTGTTGTTGTTTTGGGGTTTAATGCCATTTTTCAGCACACAATAGGCTATACATGACGGCTAGTATTAATAGTGGAGAAAGAAACGGGGAATTCCTCGGAAAGAACCACTGACCCACGAGAAGCTACTGGCAAGCTTTCTCACATATTCACATTCGCCAAATCTTAGACTTGAACCCAAGCAGACAGAGATGAGATGGCAGTAATCTGTAATGGAGAGCACTTTAGACCACTCAGCCACTTGGGGCCCCCAACACAGAAGACTGAGATCTGTCACAACATGTACTCATGTTAAAGACCTAGATCCACTATCAAATAATGCACCAAAAGTGTAGAGATGACCAAAATCCATGATCACATAATGCTCCAATAGATTTAAGTAGGCTATGCGGTTTCCTTGAAAAATTTAGTAGAAAAAGTAATGTAGACTTTAATCTGCCCAGTTCTCCAATTACCTATCACAAATTTTAGCAGAGATTGGGCAGCCTACTTAAAATTTTGACTTGTAATGGCCCAATAATTTGATCACCATAAACTCTGAGAGAAGAAATCAAGTGAAGAATAATGAATGGTAAATAGTAACAAAAAAGTGAGAAATTTATTTATAGCAAATAAAATTAATTAAATAGTATAGGTTAATAACTATCTAGATTTGTCAAACAGAACTGTCAAAACTCAGCAACTACTTCAATCTCAGGTCAGACACTCAAATTCACTATTGAGTGCTCTTAAAACCATTCCACTACATATATCTGACCTCAAATCCATTGATAAAAGGCTTATACGTTCATTTTCTCATAATATTTTTATTAATTTAAAATCCTAAACCATATCTTTATATTAGTTTCCTGAAGACTGAATTTTCTACATCTGTTTCCAAGTCTGTATTTCTCCCGATCTGTACCATTAGATCAGGTTAGCAATTCATGTTAACCTGGTCACTTATATTTTATGAACTAGACCAGTCATACATACAGATGAATTAATGATTAAACTGATGGTCTTGAAACTGTAAATGTATCTTTTAGTGTCAATTAAAAATAAAATGTATGTATATATAATTAGGAAGTTATGTCATCATTGTCAAGTTATGATATTAAGATTTTTAAGGTTACCAATGGCATCCAGTTAACAAGTTTTTTTTTCACCAATTTAAAAATTAGCTGTATTTCAGAGTGTTGCTTTCAGAATATTATTGTATGGCATTTCTGAATCATCAGTCACTACAGTTAAATGTTCATCAGAAGCTATAAATACAGTACCTGGTGACAAGCTGTGAGCAAACTTTGTTTGGAAGTCACAGACTGAGCTCTGTAGAAATCTGGGAGATAGAACTATAACCATCCTCTTGCATCTGGAAGAAAAGGCAACAATAAGTACAGTAGAGTCCTCAGCAACAGCTGGGCTTGATTTGGATCATTTTTGGGACCCTGTGAGCATGGCATTTGGAAATAAACTTAAAAGCAAGTTTTATATGATAATGAACTTAAATTTTTCTTCCATTGTTTTAAAATTACTTTCTCTCTACAGATATATTATTAAAAATTAATAATGTATGGGGCTCCTGCAAGCATGTGGTTCTGATTGAGCCAAATCAGCCAAATTGACCTTAGGCCAGCACTGAATAAGTACATAAAACATTTAGCAATTAATTTAGGCCTGTTCCATTGAAACAAATGGGGAAAACAACTTTTTAAAAAAAACTTTACTCTTGGGTATCCTGTTCATTTAAAAATGACAATTTTTTATGCTGTAGCTACTGGTGTCTAATCCATATAGAATGTTCTTTGTATTTCTTCATCCAAATTTTTTGGAATTTTCAGCATGTACAAAAAATTGAGTAAATCATTTGATATATTAATAAGCAATCAGCATAATCTCTGCTCTGGTAATCCATCAATTAGGCCTTGATATATAATCAAGTACAAACAATATGATAATGGTTTAAGTCATCAATTAAGCCTTGATTTACGCTCATAAACAAACAAGATGTTAATGTTTCCTATTATGAATTAGGCCTTGATTTTTACTCAAATGCACACAAGATGTTAATGTCTTAAATTATCAATTAGGACTTGATTAATACTCATATAAAAGCAAAATGATAACAGTTTAAATCATCAATGAGGCCTTGATTTATGCTCAAATAGCTATAGCAAAAATTAAAGCAAGATGATAATGGTTCAAATCACCAATTAGGCCTTGACTTAGTCCTTGATGTATTCTCAAATGCAAATGAGGATTTAAATCATCAATAAGTTTTGATTTATACTAAAATACAAACAAGATAACAATTTAAAGCATCAATTAGGCCTTGATTTATGCTTGAGTACAAACAAGATGTAATAGTTTAAATCATCAATAGCCTTTGATTTAGTCTCAAATATAAACAAGGTGATAATGGTTTAAATTATCAGTTAGGCCTTGACTTAGGCCTCACTTTATACTAAAATGCAAACAAGATAACAGTGTAAATCATCAATTAGACCTTGATTTATGCTCAAATACAAACAAAATGACAATGGTTTAAATCATCAAAGAGGCTTTGATTTATCATCAAATATAAAAAGATCACAAAAATTTAAATTATCAATTAGGCCTTTATTTATTCTCAAATACAGACAAAATAATAAAGGTTTAAATCATCAGTCATCAAACTGTATGCATAATCTAGCTGGCATTTTCACTTTTTTATGCAATTTACAAATAAGTAAAAACTAAAATGGAAATGACTCTTGTGATGCTACAATAGCGGAATGAGAAATATCATATCAATGACTGTGAAATGTTTGCTTATAAAATATTTAATTTTTTACTGACAAAATCTATTTTTTCCTTGATCAGTGAAAAGCAAACTTCTTGCTAAAATAAAAAATAAAAACATTGTTATTTCACCTGAACATGATAAAACTTTTGTCTTTTTTATCATGCTGTGTAAAAATTCATCAAATCAAAAATAATCTAATACCTTTCACATGGAAACAGCCTGTTATCTGACTTGTAGAAAATCAAAACTCAAAATCTGTGAGCTCATTTCCTAAACAATAAATCAACTGAATCTAACCTGCTTTCAATGAGCTTGGCACATATTGTGTTTTGCGATGCTCCAGGCAGATCATCTCTCCATGGCACAAATAACTTAAGTCCATGTTCCGACCCTTCAAGTATTGAGATCATCGACTTCACAAATTCCAGATCTTCTCCTTCTGGGTTGTAGCAGACAAATGCATCATATATGGTACGGGTGTTTGTTGTAACTGCAATGACATAGAGTAAATTATACAGTAATACTCATGCATATGGTAATTACCCATGATTAGTTATCATTTCAATTAATAGGTGACCCTGAAAATGATGGCTAAATGTGTATCATTCCAACTAGCTAGTGATACAACAGCAATATAAATTCTTGTCAATGATGGCTAAATGTGTATCATTCCAATTAACTAGTGATACAACAGCAATATAAATTCTTGACAATGATAGCTAAATGTTTCAGCCAGATAATTTCACACTTCACTCCTGTTGCATGCTCCAATGAAAATGCCGTTTATACATGTAACTTATAACCATATTATTATAAATGTCTGATGATGCTTCTTTTCATGCATGAAATGAAAGTTAAAATACACAAATCAGTGAAAACAAAAAGGCCAAGGCATGTTGAGCCCTCAAATAAAAAATTAATGAGATCCATTTAATACCATAAATACTAGTGTCAGAGTCCGATTTACAATTACATAGACAGACATAAATCTGCCACTGCATACTACAGATGTGAATCTATATGCAAATTATTACGAGTAACCAGTACAACAAACAACACAGATCCAGATCTGCCTGCATATTATACCATGGCAGATCAGGCTCTATGTTGGTTGCAATTAGACTTGACTTCTGTGTGAATATACAAGTTAAGTGCTGACAGAAACTGCACTACGAGACCACTGACTTGCATGTTCACTATATGGGCTCAACATCAATTCTGAATTCATTAAATGCTTTTTGGTATGAATATGTGGAGGGGGATGTTGTCTTTAAAAAACTGTCATTATTGCAATTATAAATTAGTGGATTGGGGATGGGGATCCTATTGTTCCCTAGAAAGATCACTGTTTGTTGGATCTTTAAGTTCAAAATATTTAGCAACCACTTCATGAATAACAGTGAAATAATAAAACTGAAGCTGATTAGTTTGCAAACTTTCTCATTCACATCCTTTTATTACAAACAAGCAGCATCAGCAATACCAACATTAAATTTATACTATTAGTATAAAACCTAGTTATCACTCTCAACAGTATGTTCTTGCTTAACCAAGACTGCATATCTGAGACATTTCAGCTCATTCACAATTTTCTTTCTGTTGATGCAACTAAAACATTTGTTTGCTTTTTAGTACTTTCAAAAATAGACTATTGTAATTCATTTATATCTGGATTATCTCAATATTTAATACAAAAACTTCAAAATGTTAAAAACTTTACTGCCCATGTAATCCTGAGCCTATCTCACCCTGCTCTGTAACTTTCACTGGCTACCCATTTGGTCCAAAATTGAACAGTAACTCTGTTTACTATGCTATATTTTGTTGCCTGGTTTCAGTTCAATATACTTATTTGACCTCACTCACATGTATACCCTATATAGAAACTTATTCTCTTCTTCCAACACTCATATTCTTATTGCTCCCACTGTTACAATGAAGTCACAGACAACATTCATTTGTTCACCATGGTCCAGCTATGTGTATTGAACTGACCATAGATCCTAGACAGCTATGTGTATTGAACTGACCATAGATCCTAGACAGCTATGTGTATTGAACTGACCATAGATCCTAGACAGCTATGTGTATTGAACTGACCATAGATCCTAGACAGCTATGTGTATTGAACTGACCATAGATCCTAGACAGCTATGTGTATTGAACTGACCATAGATCCTAGACACAAAGATATTGTTATCTCATTCAAGAGTGCTCGTAAAACTCACCAATTTCAACAAGTACAGACTTAATGACTCTATAATGTTTACCTCTTTAATTATTGTCAGCATGTTTCTGTTTTGTAATTTGATTGTGTTTATTTTTGTAATGTTGTCATTCAATGTGTTATCTAATAATGTATGTTGCTTAGAGCTTCTAAATATTATGCAATGGACAAAAGCCACATTTTTATTATTATTATTATTATTTTTAGTAGTAGTAGTAGTAGTAGTAGTAGTAGTAGTAGTAGTAGTAGTAAGGAGGTTATTCAGCAGCAGTGAGAATTTGAAGCAAATGGAAATAGATATACGTATGTACCAAGACTGAAATGATGTTTCTAAATGGTTTTTGTAATGACAACAACACCAGCTTGCATATCATGTTTACGCAAGAAAAAGAACTATTAATGCATATTCAGTTAAAATAAATTTATTATAACCTTTTAATAATTAATATTACTTTTCAATGGATATTAAATGCATTGAAGAATGTAGCTTTCTTACTGCGTACATTACATATACTTCTCTCAAAAAATTTATTCCCCCTCTGGAAAGGCCACCCATCTTATAAGACCACTTTCCAGTGCAGAGAGACTACTGTATAAGGAACTATTCCACTCAACTTGCATTTTAACTATTATACTCTTGCACTATGTGAGATTAATGGACATAAGCTAATATTAATTGTATAATCAAACTAGTGTGTATGCTAGCTGGATTGATGTGAATTCACAACCAGGACCATATGAGATGCCATCAATTCAAAACCAGGACTATGAAGAATGCTGAGAACTCACAACCTGGACCATGTGAAATGTTACACAATCACAAACACGACAATGTGGAATGCTGTGAATTTAAAATCAAGACTATCAGGGATGGTGTGAATTCATAAATAGGACCCAGTGGAATACTGTGAATTCATAACTAGAACACTGTGGAATGCTGTGAATTCATAACTAGAACACTGTGGAATACAGTGAATTCATAAATAGGACCCAGTGGAATGCTGTGAATTCATAAATAGAACCCGGTGGAATGCTGTGAATTCATAACTAAAACACTGTGGAATGCTGTGAATTCATAACTAAGACCATGTGGAATGCTGTGAATTCATAACTAAGATTCTGAGGAATGCTGTGAATTCATAACTAGAACACTGTGGAATGTTGTGAATTCATAAACAGGACCCTGTGGAATGCTGTGAATTCATAACTAGGACCCTGTGGAATGCTGTGAATTCATAAACAGGACCATGTGGAATTCTGTGAATTCATAAATAGGACCCTGTGGAATGCTGTGAATTCATAACTAGAACCCTGTGGAATGCTGTGAATTCATAAACAGGACCCTGTGGAATTCTGTGATTTCATAACTAGGACCTGGTGGAATGCTGTAAATTCACAACCTGGAACATGGGGGATACTATGAATTCACATCCATGACCATGGAGAATGGAGAAATATGAAATATGTATCATTTATTTTGATTTCATGCCATGTCAGCATGTCCTTCATATTTAAGTGGGCTATGAAAATTTTGTTGGCACTACTTGCACAAAAAAAAACCCCAGCCCAGTCAAGACTGAACGCTTCTAAAGCACTAAACAAGACATTTATATATATATCCTGGAACTACTAAATAGAATTGGATAATATTTTAAGTAAAGCTTGTAGACAATCACACAGTGTACAGTGGGATGATTCAGCATATAACAACTGTCACTGACATTCTTTCAGTCTCTCAGTTGCTCATACATGTATGTATTATTTAGACATAAACAGGACACAATGATGTACATGCATTTACATTATGTAAGTTTCAAGTGAATATGTATCTGACATCAAGCCACAAATTGATACACCCTTTCTTGTCTTGTTATACATTCACTGTACCTGCAATGAATGTTGTATGGAATGAGTGTCTCATGGGAGATAGCTAATATTTTACTAAATGCAGTGTTGAGTCAAAGTTGCCGTTTTTTGGGGGACAGTATCTCCTAATGTACGTTTGAAAAGGACTAGTAAAATCTAGGCTAACAACTAACTTGAACATAGTTCTGATATAAAATTAAATGTATCTGAGATTTTTAAAATACCTATGATTTAGAAGGTGTTTTGTTTTCATCTACCAGTCACTTTACTCTACTTGTTTAGAGGCCATTCAACTTTACTTAGCTTCATTTTCAAACTGACTGTTTACTCAGTTTTTTTTTTCTGTTAACCAGCCTTTATTAACAGTCTGGTTTAAGGAGTATTTAGCAGGTGAACAAGTGAAACTAGTCTAATAGACTTAAATAAATGCTGTACAGCAACCAGTATCGACCTGTGTCTATTTTTTTTTCAAACCACAGATGATGTTGTTGTTGTTATTATAGGGTTTAACGCCATTTATAGCACAATATAGGCTATACATGGCGGCCAGTATTAATGGTGTAGGAAGAACCATGGAACGGGGAAGAACCATCGACCCACAAGAAGCTACTGGCAGGCTTTCTCACTTAGCCACATTAGCAGAGCCTGGACTTGAACTCATGCAGACAGAGGTGAGATGGCAGTGATCCCTAATGGTCAGCTCTTTAGACCACTCAGGCACTCTGTGCCCCTCAAACCACAGATGAAAGGCATGCCAAAATTGTACATAACACCCATGGTACATGATACTTTTTAAAGGGGAAATATGCCATTGAAATGATACATGCAAACCCTCCCTCTCTGAAAAATACATTATTATTATTATTATTATTATTATTATTATTATTATTATTATTATTATTATTATTATTATTATTAAATTGTATTTTTATCAAACGAATCTGACTAGGCCTGGCCTTATAGGGCAAGGCGAACAAGGCAACCGCATTGGTCCTGAATCTGAAGCATTGTACCTAATGGAAAAGCTTTGTCCATAATATTTGTTTCAGATCTCAATTAAGAATATCACATTTATACTGCAAACTTACCATCATCAATGGTCATTATGGCTGTTTCATCAATGTGATGATCTGTATCTGGACTGGAGTCTGTACTCTGGGTAACTGGAAATATTATAAATGTATAAAAAACATCAAATGAAAAACTGGAGCAAAGTCAGTACTCTGGGTAAGTCTAATAAAATCAACTGAAGCTACAAAGAGAACAAAGTTTACAGATGTATACACTTAAAAAATGAGTTTAACTTCAAAAAACATTTGACCTGCAATTGCTCAATGTACCATGAGATCAGGGTCTATGGTTGTTTGTTGTACTCATTACTCCTAACAAAAACTGCATAGACCCAGATCTAATGCCATATTAGGAGTCTGTGTAGTTTGCAGTTTGACTGGACTTCTGAGTGAGTATTTATGGTACAGTAATTGACCAATGGACATCTGCTGACTCTGCATAATCAAATACAGCAGTATTGATAAGGAGCAACTGGGTCATTCAAGCTGTAATCTGGCATCTCCAAATTATGACAGTCTTCTTGCATCACAAATTAAGCATAAAAAAAAGTTTTGCCTAAACATACAGAGATTTTGTGCAAAGATTGTGACTATTTTTTAACAAATGTTTTATGCACTTGAAATCAAACTTTGCCTGAATTGGCATGTTCAGTCACTCATAACTTATATCAACATAATTGGACTATTCCAAATGTTTTCTCCATGAACTATTTAAATACTTTACTAATTATTTAATAGCCACTTGAAAGCATTGTTGCTCCTTTGTTTCATCTTTTGTCTACTTATATCCAGTTTAGAGGCTATACACAACATATATTATATATCATGCAGTAGGCAGGTTACTTCAATTCTGATTGGTAGTTATTGTTTACTCTGGATTAGAAATTATTAGTATTAACTGTTGCAACCAGAGTTGAAAGCAACCTCTTCACTGCATGACATAAAAATCATGACAATGGATAGTGGTCATAACCAAGTAAACAAAACAACAGGCACTCCTTTTTTGACAGTACAGAAATAGATATTGACAAACTAGGTGTTCCACTCCTACCAACTCAAGTGGAGTGAGTGTTGTCAACAGTTTTGCTTTCTTTCTTTTTTTTACTGTCATAATTGCCTGTGATTTAAGCAGTATGGGCAAAATACATTCATTTGTATAAAGCAGTACTAATTGAATGTAAGAAATATAGAGCAAATAGCACCTACATTATCCAATGTAGATCAAAGTAAAAACTTTTTTAAAAAAGATAATCTGACAGATTTTTATTATTAATGAAAAAAGGATAATTTGACAGCTCTTATTACTGTAACAAACCAAATAATAAATTTATAATAGGACACCTGTGACTCAACCAGTCATCTCAAAATTTAACCCATTAAAATTCATAAATCTAATCCTGTATGCACCACTAAAAATATGTGCTCTGATTAAAACTAATTCTCTAAAAGGAATAGGCTTCTGTTCAATTCAAACTTTTGTACAGACAGCACAAGGTATTTATATAGAAAACTCCATCTATACTGAAATTGATGAAATAAAACACTGCATTAATGGAGGAACAAAAAGCTTGTTTACAGCAAACATTCTTACAACATCTAAAGTGACCTTGTGATGTTTTATATAAATGTATACTATTTCCTTGTTTAGAGGACCACTAAGGTGGCCTGGTTAGAGGGTCTGCCTTGGATGTGGGAGGTTGTAGGTTTGATCCCTGGCCATGTCATACTGAAGACTTATAAAAATGGTACTAACAGCTGCCTCGCTTGGTGTACAGCATTAGGAGGTTAGTGTTAGGATTGGTTGGCCTGGTGTCAGGATAATGTGATTGCGTGGGACATCATGCTAAATGTCTCTAGTGTGATGACCCAGTGCTAGACATCACAATAAACTACCACACTGCAGATAACATAGGATATGAATGAAAATTGTTAAAGCTTCATAAAAAATCCAAACCAAATCCTTGTTTCCAAAAAAATTAAGACACAAAGATGTGTAATTTAGGGTTCCCTGGGTTTCATTATATCTAGTGTTTATGTATTAAAAAACTTTCAAGAAAAGTTAAAAAACCAAGATTTTAAAAAATATACTGATATTTTATTACTGGAATAAATGATCATAAGCAAAACGTTTAGTGAAGTATTAATTTTACCCCAAATCGCTCACAAAGTAAAAAAAGTGTAAAGAATTTTATGAAAAGTTTATAAGTAATAAGGTAATATGTAAACTTCATATTTCCAACCGTATATCTGTTTAATTTCAATTTTCCATCTTTTGGTCATAAAAGCAGTGGATTCCATCAAAACATCTTTTAAGTAACATGAAGTTGACTTTTCTTTGCATCTTCATGTTACCTAGCACTACCAACACTATATCCAAGGGCCATCACTCCACTCATCATTGAGGTGAAACTATATTTAACAATGAGCCTCTTTAAACAAAGATGAGCAACAATAGCCCATACATAATCACACATGAGTTAATGAGGGTCATGATGATCTTTTTACCAAAATTGCTTTTCAAGTTCAGCATTCACTGTATCTGCTTTCTACACATTTTGTTCTTTCCACACAAAACTTTCTCCATTCTTGGTGAAATCTGCTGCTATTATATCAAATATGCATGACCATACGCTTGAATAATAATTGAAACAATGTCGAATCAAATATGGAGTACATTTTAAATGAAGACGTTCAAGTGCAGAATGAACTTTGCAAGTACAGTGTTTTAGCCTATAATTATGGGAGTGTTTTTCATCCTGTACAGAATTGATAAATAACCTAATCGAAAGTACACTGGAAACCAATTGGGAATTAAAGTTGTCCCCAAAATTGATCAATGTGTAAAGCATGGCTGATCAGTATCATATGACTATTGACAACTGAACACATGGCAGAAAATTGGTCGTTTTTATGGCAAGCAAGTGTATATATATGTATGGTTACTGTGTGATGATTTCTCATGTTTCCAAGCCATGGTTGTTGGGCAGGGGGAACAAGAGTTAATGACACTTTTGGGGAGGGGGCGTTAATTGTACTTTCAACAATATATTGACTACAGTACAGCTATGAAAAGTGAGAAAGGTGCCCTTTCCATGAATGTACTGAGGTAGCCAACCAGGGCTGGCCTGGGTGGTAATGAACCAGCTTTCCAAGTTCTGACCCTTCGGCCAAGTTGCAGAAAGGGTTGAGGTACCTGAATTTAGTATTACAATGTTAAACTCAATAGTTTCTAAGTTATGACCCATGGGCTAATTCCCAGGTATGTAGAGGAATTCTGAAATCAAAATCTGTTTCAAGAATAAATGTATCTTTGCATGCCCGGTTTATACAGCATGACTACTGCGGTAGGATCTCTGTAGCTGGTGTGTTATAATCGTGCCAAATTCTTGGGGATAAATTAAGATTCAAGAGCAGAGCTTTTTATAGGATGAGCAATCACAAAATTTGCATTAATTTCTTCAACTGTATGAAATATTTAAACTGAAAACAGCATTTTCAAGCTTTATCATTATACTCAATTAAATAACTCCTATATTTATCAAATGTTTCCCCATTTTGTTTTCAAATGGAGGACAAAGTCCCAACCTAACTTCCATTCTAGAAATGAATCAAAGCAAGTGTCCCAGCTGGACATGAACTGACAATTTTGCCACTGAAGGGCAAACAACACCAAGATTCCGAAACTAATAACACAATTTAAACCCACAGGACTATCAAGGATCCAAGCTTCATGTGTACAGTTTTATTGGTGTTGGAGGAGTTTAAGCCCATTACACATGTACAACTATAATATGTGTAATTTACATATAGTTGCAAAAATGTGTGTAATGTGTCAATAATGGCTGTACTGTGCATTATACATGAATAATGGCTGAAATATGTATATTAAGTATGGATAATAGCTGAAAAGCATGTGTAATGTATTAATAACAACTGTAATCTCTGTGCAATATATAAATAATATCTTATAAGTATATCAAGTATGAATGACCAAATGTGTGTCATGTATACAGTATGAATTATGGCTGAAAAGTGTTATATGTATGGCTAAAAAATGGCTGAACTGTGTGTAGCATGTACAGTATGAATAATGGCTGAAAAGTGTTATATGGCTGAAAAATGGCTAAACTGTGTGAAGCATGTACAGTATGAATAATTGCTGAAATGTGTTATATGTATGGTTAAAAAATGGCTGAACTGTGTGAAGCATGTACAGTATGAATAATGGCTGAAAAGTGTTATATGTATGGTTTAAAAATGGCTGAACTGTGTGTAGCATGTACAGAATGAATAATGGCTGAAAAGTGTTATATGTATGGTTAAAAAATGGCTGAACTGTGTGTGGCATGTACAGTATGAATAATGTCAGTAATATCAGAATGAAATTAAACTGTAAACTTAAAAAAATGCACATACCTACTTGCTCCTGTATAGGACAGCTTTCATCATTAAATTTGTTCTTAAAGGACAAGTAGTTTTCACAATCTTTATCTGAAATAATGCATGCATGTATGTATTAGCATTTAGCAAAAACCTGGCACAATAATGGATATATGTTGCTGATTAAAAGAACTTAACAAAAATGACTTTTAGGATACATATATAGTAACAAATACTATTTAACCGATTTATTTCATGCCAGTAGGTAGACAAATAATTCAACCATAAATATGCAGTCCTATTAATAAATTGGTTGTAACAAAGCAAGAAAGTGAATAGTTATATTTATAGAAAAACCCACTCACTTGGTGCAATACATATTCTTGGATGTTTTGTTTTTTTTGAGGGAAAAAGCATCCAGTATAGTTATATATTTTTACTTTAGTGCTGCTGTGTGTTGCCTATGAATATGTACAGTAATGTTTTATTGGGAACAAGGAAATCGGGACAAAAAGTATGTTTTGAAGTTGCTTTATTTATTCCTATGTACATGATTAGGGGTTGTTTCAAACAAAATAATGATTTCAGTTAAAATTAATTACAATGTATAGCTTCTGCTGTGACTTTTAAGTCATATCTCCAATTTGCCTGTATCTCAGTCCAGACACATAATACTACAAGTATGAATAGAATGAGTATGAATATAATAATATAATAATTTGTATACATGTACAAAATGGGTTGATAATAAACATGACATATTTTAAGCTTGAAAATAAGGCATTGTTTAAAACTCTTAAAAGCATACTGAAAAAATGGAGCACATAAATAAGATAATGCAGATATATATATATATATATATATATATATATATATATATATATATATATATATATATATATATATATATATATATATATCTCGCATTTGTTGCTTTGGTCTCAATTCTCCCGATTTAGCTTCCACTTCTTCTCCCTGTTTAGCTCCCACTTTTCCCTGTTCTGACTAAAAGGAGAAGTCACTTCTCCCTACAATTTAAGTCAAGCTTGACCCATGCTACTGAATATGTTTCCTCATTGTATGAGCAAATCATGCTTCTGTAAGCTTTACTTTCACCTCCATAGTTTCATAAATGTATCAATTTAAATTGACAAACTAATATATATCAACTAATGAGGTAAACAATTTCATGGGTCACTTGGGTCTCTTGCTGTTTAACAGTATCTTTTGTTAAATATTCAAATTATACTGAACAATCTAGCAAGCAATTTTAATGTCTAATGGATTGACTTGAGCCTCCTTATGTATGGCTGTCTATTCTGGCCCACTGATTATTCAGCTGAAAATTTATTACTGCTGTTGTCAGGTCTACACAACAAATATGCTGTGCTACTACATGCAAATAAATCTGATGACTCACACCTGACATTTCTGTACTAAGCAACATAATGATAAAGCATAAATGGATTGGATATAAAGTTTCTTTAAAAAAAACAAAAAATACATGAATGTTAGGGACTTTTCTGTAAAGAATAACACAAAATGGTTTAATATGAACTAGCTTAGGTAAAAAATGATGTGGGTTTTTTTTGGTTGGATAACTGTTCCTGTTTCTCACCGCTGAGCCAAACATTGTTTCCTCCCTGGGAAAAAAAATTAAAACAAGGAAAACTCATTATATATATATATATATATATATATATATATATATATATATATATATATATATATATACACATTACTGGCTTGCTTTGATGAAGGTGCCTGGTAAAGGTTCTTTTTGAAGCACTATGCTGATGCCCATTTGCTATTGCTGCAGCAACATCAAATAATTGTAGAACATTGACAGATTTTTTAAAATTTGCTTAGTATATATTGGTGCTTCAGAGGTAATCAATTATTTTAAGTTGAAGCAAAACTATTTTTTCTGGTGAGTTTTATTTGTTTTTTTAAATTGGCTCATCTGGTGACTGTAACCATTTCATGTTCCCGCCCTCTGAGGTGGTCAATTTGCACAGGGGTTTATTACAAAAAAAATTTAGATTCTAACCTGTAACAATATAATATTATATTGTACTTAGTTTTTATGAGCCAAAAATGTTGTCACCAAAAATATTGCCAGATGGTATATTTTGTCTGCCAATAAGGAAAATAAAACTGCAATTTGAGACACTGGCAATACCCAGCTCGATCCCTGTTATTGATTTCAGTTATGATTATAGCCATATAAAATACTGACTAAACTCGAAATCAAGAGACTTGGACCAAATGCCATTTGCAAATTTAGACAAGTATTTTGGGGGTAAGAAACTTACAAAATATTAAAGATAAAGTAAATAAAAGCATTGCCATATGGCCACTAAGTATCATGGAGTATGCACAAGTTGCTATAACTTATATTTACTGAAATATAAATTACATTTTAAAATCATTAGAATTAAAATATCAGGTTTTAAAAGATTTGGATAAAGAAATCACTTTATATGGGGTTACAAACTTCATTATGTCGAAAAAGAGACTTTATACAGAGGAAATGATACAGGGATTAGCGTTACCAAGTCTTGGATACAGGAAACAAATATTTTAAATTGCTTCTTGAAAGTAAAATCAACTCCAAATATTGCCTTGGAAAGCTCTTTATAAATACTGGTTTAGTTATAGTAATAGGAACAGAATAGATATTTTTAGGAATAACGCATTGACAAAAAAATTAAAAATAACGAAAACATTAAAACTTATAAATGATGTTAATGTTAAATTGAGAGATTTTAAGGAAATATGGGAGGGAGAAAATATATACAAATTATTGAGGGATTTTTACATGAAAAACATAAAATGAAAAGTAGAAAGGGAAAATTGGGAGTGTGTTGAACTGGTCAAAATCATGGAGAAATTGGTCAGAAATTAAATCATTAAAACTACAAAGTATCATTTTTAAATGTCTCCACAATGTTTGGTTAACTGGAATGAATAAAACTGCCAAAATGCCCCCATCTGTAAAATCAGTAATTTTAGTAAAATTCATGTAATGGTTGAATGTATTAGCAAAAAAGGAGATAGGGAAAAAAAATCATCAAAACTATATCTGGATCTGACATATACCAGAGAAATAAAATTTTATACTTGGACACAAAATTTGGAGAAATAAAATCTCTTTTGATTTAATAAATTATATAACTGATACTATGAGGGAATGTGGACTGGTTATAGTCATTCACAAATAACTTGTTACTTCCAATTCTAGATTTAAAGTCAAAATTCCAAATTAAACTTTTTGGAAGCAATGGATATTTTTTCTCTGAAAAATGTCATTTTAAAAAAGTTTGTACTGAGTGTTATGCGAAGTGGGAAGGCAGATGGAAGTGCCTCTGAAAAACTTCATGGATAAAAAATGGACAAAATATACACAAACACAAGGAGAGACAATAACAAGTAAAAGGATTCAATGGAAAAAAGTAGGGACTAACACCAAACAGTATCTTTACACTTAAATACTCATTTTTCGGAGAATAATTAATATTGGATTCAAACACTGGAGTGTGGGGAATTAGACATGGTGAGGGTAACATGACAGGGAAATAAAAAAAAAAGACATGTGGTTCCTCTCAAAACCAGCCTTATGACCAGCCTCCTATATCTTAAAAGACAAAATAAGAAACGATTTTTATTTTTGGTTATGGGAAGGGGGCATCTGTCTGGTGTACGTGTGTACACACACACCCAAGTATTTTGGGGTTAAACGGAAAAATGATGAAGATATCAATAAGATTTAGAACTGTGGTAAAGTTGCTGATAGTCTGGATGCAACAGTAGCCAAGCGTAAGATTGAAGTATGTAATGCCTGGCTTAGTTATCAAAACTAAACTTTCCCTGGTTTGACAAAATTCATTTTGATAGACAACAATAGTTATATGCCAGTGGTATAAAGAACCTGGGATATTAAACTCGATGGCAACTAATGGTTCTTCAAATCTTCAACGTTCCAGAATTTCTAGGCATGAGACATATAGAGACCACCTATTTGCTGCTGAGGCTCATCAAAGCCAGGTATCAGAAAATTTTGTGAAATGTGATAGACGAAAGTGAACTATATTGTAGTTAAGAATGTATGAACATGATAATAATTTTAATACATACTTATTAAAGAATAATAAATAATTACAAATAAATAAAACTAACAAAGCTTTAAGTCTTTTTATTCCAGGGATTTTAATGCACATTTAGCCACTTCAACATGATTCTGGGAAGTGGACTGCAATTTTTGCTGGTGGAACTCCTATTTTTCCTGGGCTCCAAGTTTTTAAATCCTAGTGAGACCAAAGTGTGTGTGTGTGTGTGTGTGTGTGTGTGTGTGTATATATATATATATATATATATATATATATATATATATATATATATATATATATATATATATATATATATATATATATATAAAGAATACAAATCATATGGCAAATCCACCAAGGGATCAGGTTTGTCAGGGATTAATTAAAATAGATGCAATAAACTGACAAACAGTACAGTACGAAACTAGTAACTAACTAGCCTAAGCGCTTTCGACTCTTAATGAGTCTTTTTCAAAGGCAAATACAAAACATAGTTACGACAAACAAATAAACACAAAAATGTTGCGTTTGTAAACCTCTACATTTCTATCTTCACATGTGCTAAAACTATAAATACAACCAGCTTGTATAGACTAGTTGCGGAAACTGAAAACGTTGTATGATTCCCTAAAAGTCTACAAGCCAAAGCGACATCTATAACTATACCGGTTATTCTTATAAAAACTAAACATACATGGTTTAAACAAAAGTGCAAAACAGAGAATGTGATTTATCTCATCACATGTAAGATCTGTGGCCTTCAGTATGTGGGAGAAACTGAAAAGCTACACATAAGGATAAACCTTAATAGATCTGATTGGATGACAAAAAAAGCTGTACAGAAGCCCTGTCGCAGAACACTTCTCCTCCCCTGGCCACACTTTCAGTGATATAATACTTATCGCTATTGCCAACAACCAAGCGGTCTAAACCAAGAAGACTAGAAAATGAAAACTATGCACTAGTAGAATTTAACATTTTCTAAATCTTCTTATCCTTCAATTTTTACTATAAGAATAACCGGTATAGAATCAAATATCCGGGATATAATCTGCGTTACATATGTACACAAAGTAAAAATAGATGTCGCTTTGGCTTGTAGACTTTTAGGGAATCATACAACGTTTTCAGTTTCCGCAACTAGTCTATACAAGCTGGTTGTATTTATAGTTTTAGCACATGTGAAGATAGAAATGTAGAGGTTTACAAACGCAACGTTTTTGTGTTTATTTGTTTGTCGTAACTATGTTTTGTATTTGCCTTTGAAAAAGACTCATTAAGAGTCGAAAGTGCTTAGGCTAGTTAGTTACTAGTTTCGTACTGTTCGTAGTCAGTTTATTGCATATATATATATATATATATATATATATATATATATATATATATATATATATATATATATATATATATATATATATATATATATATATACATACAAGACCAGCCTACCCATTCAAATTTTAAAACCAATACAACTATAAACAGTTTCTGTTTGGCCTAACCTTAATTGTTTGTGTGGGGGATGTAATGAGAGTGCATGTTTCCAATAACAAAAACGGAAAAGAAAAATGCTTGTCACAAAGGAACACAAAAATTTTAAATTGCCCAAAATTAAAATTACTAATTTAATAAAAATTCTGTCAACTTAAATGTTTAAAGTTGATTTTCCTTTATTTGGAGATCATTTATCAACTGTTTTGCAATCTTCAGCATAAAGCAAAAATGTCACAACCAATTAATGATTGCAGATTTTTAGGCACTGATCTTATATTCACTACAGGTATAAAGTATTGTACAGTAAAAGAAAATAAATGGTTCTTTGATGTTGTTATCAACACATAACCAAAACATTAAATGGATATTTTCAAAGATATTGCTAACATTGTAGAACATAGATCTCACTGATGTCATGAAATCTCACTGGTGTCATGAACTGCATCTTCGACTGAATCCCAAGAAATTAATTTGATGCACAATATATATGATGACCATATCTATAGGAATAAACAGACCCTTTTCAAGTTTTTGAAAATTAAATAACATGGGTGACTCATAATAAATATGAAATGCTGAAAAACCTAACAAGATAGTCCTGGTGAACATATTAAAAACTGTTGTTTTGATTAGAGGTGTCAAAATAAATCATGATCATTTTTTATTTAAAATATGAGCCAACTGAAATAGTTGTTGTAGGGTTTAATGCCATTTTTCAGCACACAATAAGCTATTCATGTTGGCCAGTATTAATGGCGGAGGAAGAAACCAGAAATCACTGGAAAGAATCATCGACCCACAGAGAAGCTACTGGCAAGCTTTCACATATCCAGATGGCAGTGATGGTAATGGACAGGCTTTAGACCACTAGGCCAATCCAATGGGGTTCCCAAAAGAAATAGTTTCTAATGGATTTGATTGCATTCTTTTGAAAGTTTCCTTATCTGAGAAACTGAGTGATAATGGTACCTCTTCTCTGGACTAATGATCAGTCTCTGTCAAGTTTTTTTTTAACTATGGAAAAGGCTGAATATTTTGAAATAGCAGTAGCTTGTGGTTGCTTCATGTAAATATTGCACCATGCAAATGTGCATTGAGAGCTTAGACATATCTGTATGCATGGACTATCTAGAATCATTACTGCTGACAGCTCCATGGGTTAATAAGGTGTCTAGACACTGCATAAATGACAGCTCCATGCATGGATCAAGGATGATAGCTTTATGCATGGACTGATGAGGTGTCCAGAGACAGCAAAGACGGCATCTCCATGTATAGATCCATTGGTGTTAGCAGAGCATGGATGACAACCTATCTGAAGCCAATCTATCATTATCCAAATTGCTGCATTCAGTATATATCCAAGTAACCACTCTTAAAATGCTAAAGAAACTTGAAAACAAAATGTTCATCAGGGCTGAAAGCAGGCACTCTTGACTTGCAGAGGTGAACTTTTCAGAGATGCATATTTGCATTTTAGTACATTCAAGGAAAGAGAAAAGTAACTGAGATCAAGAGCTTACACATGTCTTCCTGTTTGTTTGCAATTATTTTAACCACATCATAATGCATAGCAAAAGGATATGAACTCTCTGTAAAATGTGTTCTAATTAGTCTTCCTCCATGTGTGGGGGGAGTACATTCATATTTAAGACAACAAAATAAAACAGAACTTTAATCAGTTTGCTCTGATACAAGTTGCAAATGTGTATAATGAATTGAAAGGTGTATTTTACAGTTTATCTTATAATATGCCATGGACACAAATAATATAATTAGAAATACTGCAGAACAAAAATAAGATCACAGATGAAAATATTCCCTTGAATATGCATACATTATACATGAAATAAATATTCATTATTCCGATAAGGACAAATAGATCCATATAGATATACAGTATTGCAATGAGTCTTTATTGCTCTGTACCATATTACATAAACTTCTAAGTTAGGCCAACTACAAACAACACTGACCCTGCACTGTCATCAGATAATACACCAGCAGATCAGGGTCAAAGTTATTTGTTCTACTGTTTACTCAACAAAAACTGAAAATACCCAGATCTGCCCCCCTCTTATACAATCGTAGATCTGAGTCTATGAAGTACCAGTTAGATCTGACTTTTATGTGAGTATGTATGGTAACATTAATTTATAGCCTCTCCTGTGTTAAGTAAGCTTCCTTATCCATGATTATTGAATGATAAAGCAAACAGCCACCACAGCCTGTCTCTTATCAAGCAGCTATCAGAAAAACAATGACCCCAATTTTTATAGTATTCTATATCCCAGGATAAGAAAAATCCTGTTATAATTTCTTAACATTCTTAAATTATCTTCTTCAATAAGGGACTTGTAAATACATTTTTGTAGTTGTCATCTTTCCCTCAAAATTAAGCAGTCATTCAGGCCTTAATCCTTACATAAGATAGTCCACAGATCAATTAACCATGAAAAGCAATGCCATTCCAATGTTTTATTAGAGACATCAACACAAGACCACTTGTTGATCTGTGACATCAACCCAAAGGCTTTACAAATCAAATGGATTTGTAATTATTCAATCATAGTGGAGAGTCACATCATAACATCTTAAGAGTTTCTAATACCTACAGTAACTTTCTGAAAATAATAAGCCCAGGCTTAAATTTCAAAAATGCTGACAGTTCTGAACTATCCACACTGACTTTCACTTATTCTTATAACTTGATATCATCATCCTACTGTCTTATATAAAACATGCAAATTTCTGAGTGAACTGCCCATTTCAAAATTAATGTGCCAGCAAGAAACCCTGATGGATATAGCGGCTCTAAATTATTCCCATGAGAAAAAGAAATGCATTTTAACTGCTGACAAAAGGGGAATCTAAACAAATGATTCCCCTGAACTAGATGTGTTCTATGTTTTTTAGCAGATTGTGATGAAGGCTGCCGAGTTGGTAGCTTCTTAAATATGCTTAAAAAATTCACTCACATTTCTTTCTAGTCTGAGTGACACAAATCTTAACATGTGTACAATAATTTAATATGTTATAACATTAACTTATAATCCTTTAATGATATAACTGAGTTGTAAAAATAATAATGATAATAAATAGTAATAGCACTAGTATTTTTCTACAGACATTTTCCCATTAGCACCATAACAGGTACATAGTATTACAGTTCAAATTACCTCTTGATATGTAGGTATATTATACAAAAGTCTAAATTGCCAAGCCACAAAAGCTATGCAATACAATGTAAGAAATTTCTGTTCAGCTGATTCTATTTTGGTATCACTCACCAATGAACTGTTTGAAAATCTGAATAATTTGCTGGTAAACATCATGAAAATTGAGTCATTTCAGGGAAAGCAATTATGTGAATAGTAAATATTATACAGTTACCAAATAATCACATTAAGATTTCCAGAAATATGTTAGTTAATGGCTGAAAATAACTTCTCTTACACATGAATGTTACAATATAAGGATTACCTTTTTAGCCAATTATGTTTTGCCACTGACATATGTTCTACATTACCTAAATGTTTAAAATATGAGTATATTTGATCAGTTTAAATGAATATGACAAATGTCTAATTCTTCCATGGAAGATTCCTAAAGCTGAATCAATTTAATGGTTAAGTAGGAGAATACTTTTGCATCTACCACTCTTCCCAGATTAATAAAGTAATGTATCTTTGAGTCACAAACACTTTATCTCTCAGTTAAGACAGAACACTGCAATATGAGTGTAAATTTGTTCTGGCAGGCACAAATTCATTCTATTCATACTTTTTTGGATCTCATAAACTTCAGTTTGGTGCAATGCAGAAAAGTCAAGAAAAGCTTGATGAATAGAAAAAATATCTTAGTAGTAAGATAAGCCACAGATTATGGCTGTGTTTGTATTCATGATGGAAATTATAAGTCAGATGTGAACAAAGGCTCTGGAAATTACCTTGTCTCTTTTATAATAGTAGAGAGTCCAAGAGAGAATAAGCCATGGGGGTAATCTGTAGTAATTATGTCAATAAGTATGATTTATTTTCCCTTTATTGCTTTTCTTTAACATTAAGCTCATGTTTAGCATCTATGGGCTTATTTGGATCACATAATGGGCTGATTCGGACAATGTGAACAGTTATTGAGTTTCACCTACTACATAAATATTTGAAGCATGGTATTTCTCACTATTTTGCCAGTCAGTTGAAAAGTTAAAAACTGTATTCAACAAAACAAAAACATAAACTTTAAGTCTGTTTATCTTAAATTGCCAATTTAATACTGAAACTATTTTCCAAGCAGTTCATTCACCTTGGTGCAATGCACTACTGGAAGAGTTAATTCAACTGAGGAATAATACCATCTCTAACATTAAACAAAATTTAGAAAACAGGGCCCATGTAGTATATATTTTGTCTTTATATATGTTAATGCTTTTATTATATACATATTGAATTTTGTGCATAAATCTAAAAGATTTTAATGACTGTGTGTACTTACAAATCAAAGACTCGCAGTCGCTTAAGATATCTACTCTTCCCAACTCTAGCAGGTACTTCCACAAGTTCCCGACCGTTGGGTTGAATTCTGGCCTTGTTGTCCATACCTCCAAAAGTTCATCTGTTGGATTTTTTTGTCTCTCAAAATTTTTGATTTCCAGATAAGAGAACCCGACAAGCTCGGCAAGTCCGTTATAATCAGTGACCAATCCCACATCCTCGTTGAAATTGCCCTCCAAATTAAGATACAGTCCCAGTTTTCTGCGAGCTGACACTCTTAAGGCGTCCAGAGGAACCAATTTATACTTATCTGCTAAATTGCTCGTGTCTATTGACGAGGCCGCCATTTTAGTACAACGAATAACATTATCTAGTTTCATCTGTCAAACATATTTTTTCCAGTACAAGCGGTTGTTGCCTGAGGCAAATAATCCATCAACGTTACCTGTTAGCTACGATGTCGTAGCTTCGTTAGATTGACGACTGAGAGAGAGGGATAGTAATAGCCTGGTTTCCGACCTCTTTATAGATATTTTGCTCGTAAATATATATATTACAGTTACTTAGTAAACTAGTCTACGATATTTAAAATAGTACTAACCTACTTCCCGAAATATGGCCTATCGAAGGTCATAAATAGGACCAATCTACATCGGGTACACGTTGGTTCACCCTAGTGCTAATGTTTGGTTAAGTAAACATACGTACTCTCTTACCGCAGAACGCATGCAATGTTTTTGTCTTCTGGAACTGAACAGGAAAATAGTTATCCAGTCACAATCAATGCAATATTATAATTATTATTTCAAAATGTTTAGCAATAATCTCTCTCTCTCTCTCTCTCTCTCTCTCTCTCTCTCTCTCTCTCTCTCTCTCTCTCTCTCTCTCTCTCTCTCTCTCGCTGCATTTGGACATTTTCATATTTAAATAATAATAATAAAAATAATAATAATAATCGATTTTCTTAGAACATTATGGTATATTTAAGAGAAAAAAAACAACAAAACATATAATTTATATATATATATATATATATATATATATATATATATATATATATATATATATATATATATATATATATATATATCCGATGAATTTGTTGCTTTGCAACGTTGTATAATTGACAAACACTGTACATAAATCCCAAGGGATGTGCACACGTATCGTTACGACGAACCATATTCTTGTAGGTTACTTGTTAAAATTTCTAATTTAAGGTTTTAATCTAAAACCAAATTCCATTACTTTCTCATTCCACATTTACGCGCAGTGTGTCCGTTATGCACGAGAAGGGAGGGAAGGGGAGAACAGAAAGCCGAAACGATTGTGATGAAAATGTGTACCATATTGAACTCATTTAGAAAACGTGGATTATTAATACTTCTCATTGTTATTTTCATACGTAACTATTGGCTAATGTGTAGAAATTGATCGTTGATCTAAAATCAATTGCAGACGCTCGCAAGAATGTTTTTATATGTGTATTATTGCGACATAGGCGAATCACAATTTGATATATCAATATTATTGGAATATCAAATTGCTTTATACCAAAACTTTAAGTGTAAGATTTTTCGTTTCAGCTTCTGGTTACAGATGATTGTGAGACGGAACATCTGCTAAAGAAATAGTATTGGATTCATCGTCTTAATACGGTATATCCAAAAGGTCTAAATTCCAAAGCAATATATGACATCCATTAATTTATTTATTTTTTTTTTAACTTTTGGCTCGTTTTCATAAGTAAAGAATATTTTTTATAATTTATAATTTGCTGAATAATTTAACTAGTGAAATTATAAACTATTATCATAAAAATAAGTTTAATAATTTCTTAAAAAATGAAACGAATTTTAAATTAATTTTGAATATATCGTGATTAACTTTTTAAAGAATAAATATTTATTTATGATTATAAGTATTATTCACACCATACTACTTAAAATAATTTTTATTATATAATTTGAGTTCTGATAAAATAGTGAACATTCGTCAATAATATATCAAGATATATATATATATATATATATATATATATATATATATATATATATATATATAGATATATATATATATATATATATATATATATATATATATATGTATGTATGTATGTATGTATGTATGTATGTATGTATGTATGTATGTATGTATGTATGTATGTATGTGTGTGTGTGTGTGTGTTATTTAGATTTTGTGTGTTATTTGGATTTTAACGTATCTTTAACAATTTTTCAGTCATATCGCTACGATCGCTTAAGTGGCAGTTTATAGTGATATCTAGTACTGGGGCACCATGCAGCAGACATGTAGCATGATGTCCCACCCAGTCACATTGTTCTGACACTAAGCCAGCCAGTCCTAACACGAACCTCCTAATACTGAGTGTCAAGAGAGGCAGGTGTTAGTACCATTTTTTCCTAAGCCTTTGGTATGGCTCGGCTGGGGATCGAACGCACGACCTCCCTCATTCGAGGCGAATAATCTAACCACCATCGTCTCTCGAAGACGGACGGATGCCAACGACGATATAAAGAATACAAATCATATTGCGAATAACAGTCCTTTCAGTTGCACCTGATCCAGCAAGGGATCACGTGTGTCAAGGATTGATAAAAGATGCATGTAATAAACTGACAACGAACAGTGCAATACTAGTATCTAACTAGCCTGAGCGATTTCGACTCTTAATGGGTCTTTTTCTAAGGCATACACAAAACATAGACAAGACAAACAAATAAAACAGAAAAACCGTAATCTTTGCAAAACTTTATTTAGCTGTTTCTATAGAAATTAAACCTTTAAATGTATTACCTTTCAACTAGTTTATTTCAACTTGCAATTTGCACTTACATAAATGTACATAAAATGACAGATGTCGTTATGGTTCATAGATTTCTCGGTCAATACAAATATTTTCCAGTATCCGCAACAAATTGAAATAAACTAATTGAACATAATAAATTTAATGTTGTGAAATCACGCTGATATATCTGCAAACCAGAATCCACATTCTGATCACGCCCCATAAATGTCATCAACCGATGATAAGTACGTGCAACATGATTGTGTTCAAAATTCAGTAATATATCTTCAGAAAGTTCCTAAAGTCCATTGCATATGGTTCCTGTTCATCTACTCTGACATGTTCCTGAATCTCTATGAATATATGTCATGATGCTGACACTCATTGGTGTGATGCTATCTGCCATGTGAATAACCCAGCAATATTACCTTGAATACTATATGTGGTCATCGTCCACCATGACAATGTTGATTTACCACCTTGATCCATAAGAGAAAGTAACCGTTGTTCTTCGACCATTGATGGACTATTACCGGCATCCATAAAGAACGTTTTGTTAGTATTACTTTACCTGCGTCAACGGCAGCAGCATGCGATATTGCATCGTTGTTGGTGGTTTTTCTGACAAGTGTCACAGTGTGTTCAGCGCCAAACATAACCTTTCTAACATTTCTACAGAATCCCAATATATGTAATAGTGGAATCACACATGAAATTCTTCATCGCCATTCAACACTGATCGATATGTTATGAATCCCAAGGTGAAGTTTTCATTCATAGATGCAGCTTCAGTTTTATCTGCATTTAGTGTTATGTTTCTGCTCTCTGGATGATCAGCTGTTTCCTTTGCAAACATCGTTGATGGACCAGGTGATCTCGAGTAATCATCGCTGTATCTTGCAAGTATCGTCGTGGCAACATCGACGTTTTCCAGCAATGATTTAGTATTTCGTCCGTCGATGCTATACGTGGCACTGTTAAATAACGCAGTGTCGCCATTATTAACAAAACCATGCCGATCACCAATTCCGTATGTTGTATCATCTGCTATCAAAAATCTACCTTCGATCTCAATAAATGCCTCAGCTGGCTAGAAATATCTACTTGTGTCCCGAACTTGTAATTTGATTCTTCCACGTGCGTTAGGTACACGTGTGTTAATAAAAATAATACTAATAATCGCGCACAGATTTGTCCTTGAGAACTGGTTCATCCATATCTAATGCTGGATCAATACACGTTTTAACATTTTATTATACTTCTTGTCGTCTAACACGAAAACCACTTTCTGCTATCAGACTAGCAGCTATATTTTTTTCTGACAGGGGTACACCAGACAGCTCTGCTAGTTTTTGATTTGCAGCCTGATTTATGATTTTACTGACTTTGGTAGGCATAACTTCTGTGCTGGGCAATTTACTGGCTGCGGTCGGACTGCTTGCGGTTTGTGTATTAATAGTGCTAGTCTGTCCTTGATTGCTTAAAAAGCATTGCTGGTAACATCAACAACAGCACCAATACCTTTATCACGAACAACTTCAATAGCTTTCATTTCCATTTGAATTGCAGTCGGTATTGCTTTTGGGGCTATTCTATTAAAGAGACTTTAAACAATAATACCGAGCCCATCCTTTTAACACGCTTTATATTTAGGCAATCGCGAATTTATCACCCTGACTATTACAGGTCTACGTTGAACATTATGTATAATCGTCTCATTTTCTTGTCGATGATCAAATTGAATACCCTCAATCACTGTGGTAATAGTCATCAGCGATTTCATCAATGAGGACCGATAATCATTAATGTCCATGATACCTCCTTTAAATAATCTTTGTCAAATAGCAGCTGGTTCATTAATGATCTTTGGGAATTATTGCCGGCTCGTTTTCCGCCAGTCAGAATTTCTAATCATCCAACATCGGCAAGAACCTTATTGGAACATGATGTAATAAGGCCACTTCCCCTGGCAACGGTACCAGGAGCGACGATAACACTCCCAGTTTTTCCTTCTTCCTCAATACCAGGTGGACAGAGTGGCTATTTTCCTGGCGATATTATATCTCCGGGTAATAACGGTCTTCTAATTTCTTCGACATGTCTCACAAAATTTTCTTAATCATTTTTATATTTATCAGATGTGCCATGAGACTTTCGAAATACAAAAAAAAACCCAACTTTTTTTTGAAACACTGGCGGTGTCTTTATGTAATAATTTATCTCGGTATTAATATCCTGTTGTGGCAATCACTACAGCGTTTTCTAGAAGTATTCAACTATCTTCTTCGGTAAATCGGGCTGGTGATTTTGATTTCGGTTATGGCTTAACAAGATCCCTTACATCGCCGACCTCCTCATGGACTTTGTCAATACTCTCAAGTACTTGCCTTATTGGCTGAGCCTCAGTTATTTCATCCGGAAGGTATCTTAAAATCTTTTGTTATGTTTTTTCCCCTGCTATTTTGCTAGCTGCTTTAGCCGTTTGATCTTATGTGGGAAGAAGACCTTTAGTAGTCTCTGTGATTAGTTTGAATAATGATTCTGTATCCTATGCAAATTCCCCTTAAGCTTCCTGACGATGTTGTTGTTTCACAGAATCACTGACGGGAAGATATTTCTTAATTGTATTAAGTCGCTGTCAAGCTAGTTTAGCAGTATGAGATTCCATGGATAATGTTATTATTGATATAATAATGATTTAATTACTCTGCATCAGCAGGGAGGGTGACGACCAACAGTGAGTGCCCAGGTAGGTAAGCGAAACCGCACACATTTTAAAATTACAAGCGTCAAAGATAAAATAATAAACTGAGATAACCCAATTAGAGATTCAGTCGGTTAGAAATCTCGATTTAGCGTTATTGACCTTGTATTCATTTTGCGAAGGAAGTTTTATTTTCGCGAATGGACACTTCTAAAATGTGGTCTGTTCACCCTTCCCGCTGATATTACCCAGTCTTTGCTGGGTATATTGATCTATTAAATTCAGAGCTCATAGAACATGATATATGGTACAGAGATCAAAATTGGTGTGACACCAATGTCCGCTCAAGCCAATACCTGCTTTAGATTGTGCAGTGTGACGACCACATCCGCTGTTCGAAAGCACGAAGCTCATTCTTCAGCGTGATAAAAGACAGATTTCTTCCTTCTCATTTACCCCTTATTCAACCACGTGAAAGGCTTAAAGTTCCAAGCGAGCAATATATGGAGACTTGCATAAATTTCCATCTATTTATGCAACTCGGAGGCTCAGTACCGAAGACATTTTACCTCGGTCAGCGCACATTTCGGACAATTCCCTACGATCTTTATTGCCCTTCACTTCAATCTGTGCTAAATGAGAGGATTTGCAATATATGCCACATGTGCTTCAGCTCTCTGGTCATGCTGCCCAGTCACATAGTCCTTTACAAATAAATAGCAGTTCTATCGAAACGTATCAGACTAATGAGAGTCGCTGCTAGAAGGCAAAGCGAAAATGATGGTCATACTAGGAAATAAACGGAGAAAGTGTGGATAGGATTGACCTTGAAAGAGTTTGATTTGGAGGGAATAACCCTTCCTATAAACTATATGAATCTAGAAAAAAAATGGATTTCTTGTTTCTTGAGTAGTGAAGCATCATACTTTGCTTTGGGATAATGGATAACGTTAATCATGAAAAGAAGAAATTCATTTAAAAATACTTCAGATTTTAAACCTTTATCATTTTTGTGGATTTGTTAAAACTTTAATATTTATATGAATTGAAGTGATTAATGTGTTTAATTTACATTTCATTTGTTTTTTAAAATAATTAAATTTCTTAAAATAATTTCATACGATTTTAACCAGCCAAGCAGTCTTTATAAACGCCTGATTAATTTAACACTATTTTACGTAAAAGATTGTTGATTTGTCTACATAGTTAACTGATTTACAAAACATTTGCTTTTCATTATTTCAAGAAAATGTGGGAAAGGTGTGTGTGCATGTATGTGTGTGTGTTTGTGTGTGTGTGCGTGTGGGGACTTAAGAAATTCATGAAGGCTAATAAATTTATAGCGTCACTTATAGGGGCTCTGTGTCTTTGTGATGAAGTGCGACGAAGGGGAGAGGGGGTTAAAATGGCAAAAATTGTCTAACGTCACATATAGACGACCCCTTGATAGTTTTAATTTATTTTTTAGAACTTCAATGGATGTTATTGTAATGCAACATTGCATGCTGGACTTGACCTTGTCCAAAGTTGAGAGCATTTCTGCTTGACCTGCTCGACTTTTTTTATTTTATTCATTGCAACAACTAATACTTAGCTAAATTATTTTCTGTGTGTGGGTTTATTATCGGTATATCATTAACAGAAGAAGTAAATATGTTTATATGAATCAAAGTTTTTCATCAGAATATCATACGTGAATTACACCTAATCCAGACTATTGTTTATTTTTTGTTGTTGTTTTTTATGGTTTTTTTGTGTGTCAGATCATTCTAACAGGTTATTTTACATTTGGTAATGGCTATATATTGAAATTGCAAATTGTGTCCTGAGGTCAAATACAGAACTAAATCTTGTAATTGTGAGGACTTGGTCATTTATACTTTAACATCTAGCACTTTCATTTTGTATTATCTTGTATCCAGTTGAGATAAATCTTGTTCTACAAATTATTGAATTCTAGTGATTATTTTCTTAGGAAACACAAAAGTGCTCTGATTAAATTCCTGGATAGAGACATTCACTGGAATTTATATTAAATTCAATCCTTGAATTATATTACTGTGATTCAAGAAAAGACTGCTGGCACATTGACACTTTATAAGCTATAATAGACACGTCATCGCCTTCAGTTTAGTTTTTTTTTAAGACTTTAATTTATTAGGATTTGTGTCTGTAATTTTTGGATCAATTTTGGGATTTAATTCGCAATACCATAAGTCTTTTTTCTCCTTTTCACTCAGTATTTTTGGGAAATATATTATTTCTTAAATTATACAAAGCTTGTTGTGTTTCACTCTTTTTTGTTTCTTATTTTAAGGGAAACTATATATATATATATATATATATATATATATATATATATATATATATATATATATATATATATATATATATATATATATATATGAGAGAGAGAGATTGATTTATGGTCGGTAGTAATGTTACTTAAAGCAGAAGCATCAGTCATTATATCTTATATCATGGAAAAATTTCCACTTGTGTCAGTATCTAATTGTTCTCTACTGTTAGTTCTATTTATGATTTGATACGGGTTTTATTTTTCTTCATAATTTGCTGTTTTTAATCCTCTGAACTCGAAATTAGGTTATAGCTACATATTTTATTTTATTTTTATTAATTCCCACTGCCACACAGTGTAAAATTATTCTTCACTGACCATTCCTTAATTACCCAGATATATTATTTCAGTTAATACTTTATTGATTAGTTTCAAGATCCAGCCTTCCCATTTTTCATCAATTTAAGGTTTTTTTTTTAAAAAAAATTAACAACTGTTGCTTAATGATCTGATAATTTACCCCTCAGTTCTACTACAGCTTTGTGCACTGTGTGTACACTTCCTACAGCGATCGAGTCTATTGCCTTCGCATCCGTATCAACAGGTGAACTCTACTAATAATATTCATATTCCTGTGTACATCGGTTACTTTATTGCTATTTATAGCTTTTAGGATTGTCTGTTTAAGTAATTTGTCTTTCACTGACACCCCAGTACTGCGGTCAAAATAACAGCTATGACGCAGCTACAAACCCCTGCTATGATGAAGTTGTCGATATAAATTTTTAGAATATTATCATTTTATATGTTCATATCTTTCTTGCCGGTACAATATTTGGACTGTACGTATACACTGACAATGTGCCAATGAGATGACAATGTGCCAATACAATGACAATGTGCAAATACTTTGGCAATGTGCCATTGATAAACCTTTATATGCATTACTCTCTTTTAAAATGCTATACAACATTGAAACTTTCCAAAGTTGACTCTTTATTCCCTATATTTATTATGTCCCCTGATCGAACATCATTTAGGTCATGTCCCCATCGAACATCATTTAGATTATTGTTATTTATTACTAACAGATTTAATTTTTCCTCCTCATTCTTTTCCACATCTTCCATAATATTACGGATCTCCTGTAGATGTATGATTTTGCATTTCCCCAAATGTATTTATTTGTTCCTTATTAACACCGTTAATATTTAGAGTTAGACCTATTGTTAGTCGGTTGACTTCCTCCGTGGTAGGGAATGTCGGTATGATGCCATTTTGTTATCATTGTTAATTGATTTAACAGTAATTTATCACGTCTTTGTTTATTTATTAGTAGCCAAAATGTGTTGCATATCGTTCTCCTTATGGTCCCCTTCGGTCACTGACAACTTGTTAGTTAGCTTCTTACGCAGTTTTGTCGTCCGTCTTTCTATCCATGTTCATGTTTACAATCTCTTCCTTTCCTTTTTGTCGCCCAGAGCCATGTTCTTCCGTCAATTCATTGTCTTCTCTCACTTCTACATTATCTTTTGTATACACTTAAGATTCATGTTTTGTAATTTTTTGCCATGCGATAACAGAGGGAGTTTTCTCCCTAGCAGGGGTTGATACCCCCTTCTCCGTCACCCATTCCACGGGCGGGTTGCTGTTCCTTTTTCTTTTTGGATTAAGAGGAGTCGAGGTGATTAAACCTTCTTTCGGTCTCCCTGACTTCTCGTACTTTCCTCGGCGTGTTCTTCGTCGCTCTCAATTTCCTGTGTATTTTCTTCTGCGTAAGAGGACTCGCGATCCTCTTCGGACATGATATAATACTTATTATTAATTTCTCTTGTAGTTTTGCTGATCTACGCTCTATCACACCTTTTCTTGCCCTTTTATTCCTTCTGTTTGAGACTGGTTCAATTGCACTCCTTCTCCCTTGCTAAAGTTTCATATTCAATTCCTGGATTGAAAGAGAAATTCACCACATCATTTGGACAGATTTCTTCATTTGGGATTTATTTATTTATATCGGTTACTACTATAGCGTATGTATACTCTATTTGGACTGATATGATTGCGCCCTTCTTTCTCGTAAATCAGTATCTTCTCTATATCCTTGGGTATTGTTTCCGTAGCGATTATATCATCTTCGCTAGCCAAGGTTTAGAGAACCCTGTCTATACCTTGGCGGATCGAACAGCAATATGGGTGCCTTGTTCTAGCGACATCTATTGGATTTCATGTGTTGCCTCCCATAGTATATAATGCCAACTAAATAATAGCGTAGTGCATTGTATATCTGCCGAAAACAGTGTGGCAATTGACCCCCCCAAAAAAAGCTTAATATAGCACGTGTGAATATGTACCAGAGGGAAACCATTACAGATGTATTAGAGTGAAAGGTATTTGTGGAAACATTGCGAAACACTGGAAAATTGCTTACTTATCAGTCCATTTAAGTTGTATGCTCTCCTTGTCTCGAGCACGTAGGAACAGTGGTCGAATTTGAACAACTTAAATTTTATTGGATATGTTGGCTTGCCGCCGCATCCAATGAGATTCTCATACCAGAAACTATGAAATATCTGCTCGACATGCAAAGGAGTTGATAGGATTATCAGAACCTTGGCTAGCGAAGATGCGATTTTATCTGCATAGGTATATCTCCCCCGGGGACGGACAATCCTTGGGTGCATGACCTACTTATTGGCACCGGTTACAGTTGCGTTAATTTTCTCATCCTTTATACCATGATTTTTGAAGAAACTCCAAAACGTAGAAAAAAGTTGGGGAAAAAACATAGAAACAATAAAGACTTCTATCAACCTTTCGTCTAGTGACGTGTTATCTCCCTTGGTGTATATATATATATATATATATATATATATATATATATATATATATATATATATATATATATATATATATATATATATATATATACACACACGCGCGCGCGGTAATAATATGGTTTATCTAAGTTATGGTTTGATAATATATGACCATATTTGTTTCTACATTTTACATAGTATTTGCGTTAGTATAGGTAAATTATCGCATCTGTCAAATTGTGATTGATTGACGTAATTTGATAACTTTGAACTTAAAAATTCAGTGTCATTTTGATGATAAGATTCACCTTTTGTCAGGAATGATACATCAATAGCCACAAGATATTTTGATTCTTTCTTTGCTTTTCGTGGTGTTTTATTTGCACATATACTTAGCAGTAGTTCCATAGAGACACGGATTTTATCTTAGCAAGCAACATCAAAGCCCATGTATTGAGCATTAAACACTAGTTACACTTCTTTGAAAATTCTCAAAGCTGTACGAGTAGTATTGTGATTTACTCTTGGATTGTCACACTCCAAGCAGTGGTTCAAATGATCTAAGGCAACCTTAAGATTCCTGCATATTTGACCGGTTATTCGTCTCGAGTTATACGTACAAGGGGGATTAAAAAGGGGAATGCTGCTTTACACACAGTAATAATATTTATCCTGACGTCAAAATGTTCTCAACGGCCTACAAAACTTAAAAGGAAAATAGGCTAAAGAAAAGTAAATCTCACTTGATCTTCAAGGTTTAAAATCGATCAAGTAAACATAGTACAACGGATAACTTTTTTTTTTCATATCTATATAGCTACATTAATCTTATAATTTCTGTGTCAAAAGGAATCGGTGATTTAAAATATTCTCTGAGTATATATTTCATTTATTATTAATATTATTACTTCAGCTATATATATATATATATATATATATATATATATATATATATATATATATATATATATATATATATATATATATATATATATATTTCCAGTCGTAGCTATCACATTATTTTCGGAAACATATAGAAATGGTAAAGTTCCACAAACAATTTGCTGCGCTGACATCCCTGTCCCACCCTCCTCAAACTCATGATCTGTGTTGTTCTATTTTGTGGGAAGTTAAATTTAGTGAAGGATAGATATAATGCTTTGAGCCCCCAGCTGGCAGTGCCGACGGTTAGATGGTTAAATATAAAAAAATATTGAAATTTAATGAATAACAATATAATAACAATTTAATAGTCAACTGACTCAAATTTCCAATTACACTGCTTCCGCTGAACCATTTAATGAGCCTATTGCATCACTTGATTAGCAGTGTGAGACTGATTTCCACGTGTCCTTGTATTTCTGCTCATTTATTGTTTCCTTTCTTTGTTTTATTTCTCCCAGTTTCTTTTCCTATTCCTACACTTTCTCCAGACTCATTATTCTCTTCCTCCACTTTCTCTTTCAGGACTACTCTTCTGTCGACTTCGACTATCTCAGCTACAGTCTCAATTCGGTCTCCAAGTCTTGAAGACTTGAGACCGAATGGAGCCCGAAGTTATGTGTCCCCTAAGAAGCTTTCTGTGATAACACAAGGACGGTACGATCTTTTCCTTAGTCCTTTCATCTGACACTACACACAGCCTATCGTCAGATTACGGCTATTAAATTTCTTCGGTCACGTATTTATCCAAACGATAAACCCATAAGTTCTTGTATAGTAAAACAACTACATAATACAGCACGATATCGATTACTTATTATACATACAGCAATAAATTCTGTCACATAAATACGTATTAGTAATCCTTCTATACTAACAATATCACAATAATCAGATGCATTTCTTTACGTTATAATTAATACAAAATGCAAAAATGGTACTAACAGCTGTCTCGCTTGGCGCTCAGCATTAACAGATTAGTGTTAGGACTGGTTGGCCTGTTGTCAGGAAAATGTGACTGGGTAGGACATTATGCTATATGTCTGCGGTATGATACCCCAGTGCTAGACATGGCTATAAACTGCCACAATGCAGACATCATATCGACATGACTGAAAGAAAGTTAAAGCTACATTAAAAATCCAAAATCACATACACGCGCGCGCACACACACACGACAAGAAAGTCGATATATTCGAAGATGTTGAAATTTAATAATAGGCAAAATACAAGCGAAAGAAACTTTGGTTCAAATAAATCATATATGGCACAATTAAATCGTATTCATACAGGTGTGCAATCTCACACTCGATTCTCTCCAACCCCTAACCTACACAAGCCAAATAGCTAACCTTACAGTACTGAATAGCGACGATTTGAACAAACACTAGGTACTTCTTTAATTGAAAACAGTTGTTACTAACACACCGGAAAAGACGGTGGCGATAGAGCAGGAAATAACACATATAATATTATTTCTTTTCGCCAACGCAAATTTGTAATACTGCCTTCGTCGTAAATTTCTGCACGGCAATCTGATTAAAATCAGATTTCCACTGTTATAATTGAAGATCTGTCAGCGGCCGCTTTGGTGTTATGTTCTGGAAACCTATGCTATTACCATAATCGCTAAACGTATCAGTCAATCAGATTAAGTCTTATACCTTCGCGTTTCGAGACTGAGCAGTGTGGTTGAAGATAACAAATGTGTAACGATTTGATTCACTTCAGAATTTTGAAAACTACATTTTTACTGGCTAATTCAAAGGTGACCAGAACATGAACCATAAGCGGTCGTTGTCATGTCTTCACATAGGAAAGAGGAAATCTGATTTTAGTCCGATTGTCTGTCTGTACTGGTATTGGCCATTCAAAAGCGACTGCCAGGCCTCGTGTTCGGAGCATCATGGCAGGTCAGAAACCTGGCTCTGCATTCCTTTTGGAAATTTTCGGACCTTTTTAAGTTCGCGTGCACTTGTTAGTTTTCACTTCTGGGCCTATTCTAATGCGTAACAGTGCATTGTCGCCCAAAGCACTGATATACAAATGCTGGTTGATTCGGATGATCGCGCTTTCGAAACAAATGAAGGGCTGATTCGGACCAAATGCCGGTATTATTTGGTACTATTCTATAAATTACCATAAAAAGAAAAAAAATAATCAGCCAAAAAAAAAAAAAATCCACAACAACGGACTACATAATTAATTTTCTTAATACTGTTTGCACATATTAAGAACAGTACATGCTTGATATTCTGGCCTTTAATTTAGTTTTTCGTAAAACTCTAGCCGAAATCTTAAGGCAATTAAAATAAGCTAACGCAGTTAGAATTTTTTAAACAAGAACTTTTCTATCTTTATAAACGAAAGAAAACACGAAGTTCTTTTTACATATCTTTGAAAAAAAATATTTTGAAACATTTCATATAGCAGACCAGTATGGCTGACTTTCAACACAATCAAACAGTAATGTACATGAACTGACATTGTTTTGTATTGATTTCTCACGTAAGTCGTGCTTTCTTTGCATTCTATTTAGCAAAAATATATTGCGTAACGAGTTATAGATAAATAAAATAATGTTAAAACGTAGCTTACTGCTATCGCTTAATTTTTAAACTGCGAGAAAAATCTCGAACACGGAAACCAACTTAATCTTATTTTCACTATATCATGGGGTCCGAGTGGTCTAAAGCCTTACCGTTACAAATCATCGCCATCTCACCTCTGTCTACATGGGTTTGAGGCTCGCATTTGACCAATGTGAGTATGTGAGAAAGCTTGCCATTAGCTGCTTCTCGTTGTTCGGTGGTTTTTCTCGAGGTTTATACTGGCCGCTATGTATAACCTATCTTGTGCTGAAAAATGGTGTTAAACTCTACAACAACAACAACGACAACAACAACAACAACAACAACAACAACAACAACAACAACAACAACAATACTATGACATAACATTGTGTTCGCTGTAAATTTCTCCGCAAGAAAAGAAACCCCAAATTATTAGGACTACTTTCTGCAATTAGATTTACTGTAGAATTGAAGATGTTACGAACGAAGTAAAAATATAATAGTTCTGTCATTCGTAACTTCTTGGTCAATTCTTGTTTGGTAAATAGCCCAACTATTCTAAATAGGATCTGGAATCTGGAAATTGCGAGTGCTTCGCAAGCTAAATCACTCGCCAAGCCACGCGAGAATTTGATTAAATAAGACGCGGCATTTTCTTAAATACTATAACCGCTACACGTACCCATCAACTAATTCAATGCTGGCAGAGTAAAATGGAAAATTGTTGTACAGGTTGCAGCACATTGAAGCTGTCGATTGAATTTAGAGTTATTTCCCTTACATGATCTCTGACCAACATTGAGAAAATATTTGTATATGTAAAGTCATACACTTTAAGGCAGCTATGTCAAGGTGAGTATTTTTATGCATGCTATACCAATATGTTTCATATGCAGTGTTCTTTCAAAAGAAAACTTCAAATATTGAGCTGTCACGGCAATAATTGCTCTCGTGTAAAACAAATGAATCACCCCATTGGATGTGTGCGAATTGTTGTGCGGGCATTTCTGGGGTATAATCCAAGTTTCAGCTGACCCTTTCAAGTCCACTTTTGATATTTGGACATTTATTTTGCGGTGTAGGGTCAAAATTCATTGCCTGTCGAAATATTTGGCATAGGATAGCCGCTTACTAGACCTCCTAGCCAACTTAAACGAGCTTTCATCGGAGATATACATGCATGAAATCGATTGGACTATGATTTTCCCCAGAAATTGCGAGTATAGCAATTATTATTTATTGCTTTGTGTATTGCTAACATTTCCCCAATTATGTTTATCCAGAGATTTCTCATTCAGGATTTTTAAATCAGATACAGGTCCTAACAAGATTATTTTAATAAGATACAGTAGCGTAATAACTGGGCGATAGAGGAAAGCGCCAGAGGTCTTGGAGGTATGCTAACTCATTTGGGTCATCATGGTCGCCCAAGGTGCCATTCATCTTAGTTCAGTACTGGATACAGAAACTGACAAAATAATTTGCTCTTGCTCAGGATCTAAATGATCATGTACTTTTCAACTGCTGAAGATTTGTTTGGCTTTCTGATTGTTGAAAGCTGCATTTCCATTGGTTAATTCAATAGTCACCAGAACACGACCCATAAGTGTTCGTCGTCAGATCTTCATGTAGGACTGCGGAGATCTTGTTTTAATCACAACTGCTATGTACAGATAAAATTCGACAACATAATGATCTGACTACGACTTCGAGCCGATCAACTCCAAACGTTCAATAGTGGACCTTATTTTTTTTCTTCTACTTGTTGAAATAATGACCTAATCGTGTAACCATTGCTCAAAAGACAATTCACCAGATTTAAAACTGATCTCAAACGCCGGAACATATACCATCAAATAAATTGAAAGTTATCTACCCAAACATAACCCAACCCAACCGCATACAGGGTTCGAATCCGCAACCTCCCACATCCGAGGTATAAATATATGTGGCACATGATTAAATTGATTTAAAACTCCGGGGACACGCCTCTAGACGAAATAACAAAAGTACCTATTCGTTACGACAGCCCACACTCCACACAGTATTCCTTTGGGATGTAATCACTGATAAGATCAACAGAAATAAAACCATATTTAATATTGCTAATGAACAGTTATTGAGCAACTTCAGGTACAGTTATCAAGAACGTTATCATGTCGACAGTGTAAATGTAGGAATCACGTGTAAAAGTTATTATCAATAAGTCACTCATTTGTGCAGAGCAGTTTTAAGAAGTTTGTGGGCTCCAGACACAAAAACTAAACTGCTAACACAACCGACACCGAAAATTTTTGTTTTTGGGCCGCTGCGGGGCCCCGGGCACGTGCCTCGCGTGCCTATGCCTTAAAACGGCACAGCATTTGTGAAACACCATTACTAACCCAGAGAACATCACAGTGGACGGCAGAAGATAATAGACCTGTAAAGGGCAGTGTTGAATTAAGCTCAGTAATTTAGTATATTTAAATATATACTTCATAATGACATTTCGTATGGTTTTTAACGCCATTTTCAGTAGAAGATAAGCTTTACATGATGGTCAGCATAACTGGTGGAGGAAGAACCGGGAAAATCCCGGGAAAAATCACCAACGCACGAGAAGCTGATGGCATGCGTTTTCGTATATCCACATTAGCCATGTCCGAGACTCGAACCTACACAGACAGAGGTGAGATACCAGTGATCTTGACTGGCGAGAGCTTTAGACAATACCGCCAATCAAGCGTTAAATTACAGGAACATTAAATCTTGTATTCTTTGAGACTATGTATTCCTGCCACCCGGAGTCGATCCGTTTGACGAGTCACATGATAACGTTACGCACTACTTGAAAAGGTAAGTATGGAGTGACTGAAGGTCATACAGACAATTGTGAAAACGAGGCGACGAATCTTACAGTATCAAAAGTATTTAAAAAAAAACTCCATAAGTTCGTTGAATGTGAGGCATCATTCATCAAATCTGAGTTCATCGTATTGAAATAAGAAAGCCAAATAAACATGACCACAGACTGATACTGAGAAGGTCATGTCTTTCTAAGGTCATAAAGTTTGTTTTGAGGAAGGCGAATTAACAAACATTCCAAATCAACATTCAACCACTGTACCCGATGGAGAATATGCAGAAATAACAAAATCTCAAGACCTCCACCCCCACCCCCCAAAAAAGACGTCTGAAAAATTATAAGAAGAGAGGAAGTTTCAACATACAGATTAGTTTACAATGGAGGAATTGTAACAAGAATATGTCTTGTATGAAAATAAATATGATACAGTATTTATTTATTTATTTTTGCATGGAATGGTATTGGTCTTTAGAACTTAAATTACAATATTAAGACATTAGAATCACTATTTACTACATTTTTGTCTGTGATGCGGAATTAGTTTCAAAAGGTTCATTCACCAGAAAATGACTTCTTAGGCATATTGGTGGTCTTTGATTCAATCATGTGCAGTTAAAGTTACCATATTTTTGTTATGCAAGTCATCATTCATTACAAATTCTTGTGATAGTCGTATTTGATTGAAACTCTTGTCATGTCTTATCATGCTCAGATTCTCTGAATCTAAGCTTTATGTGGGAAAAGTGCTAGGTTATCATAATTGGTGATATAAACTGTGGAACTAGACACGAAAGATTACATGATTATTTTTGTTGTTGTTGTAATGATATACTAACTAATGATCTTAAGGAACTACACTGTACCGTTGATTATATACAAATATGTTGAGTGCAACACTTGAATGTCACGTGATGTGACCAGGCCTTCCGGTGATTGAGGTTAATGTATTTACTAAAAATAGTAAATGGGAGTATCAGAGTTGGTAAACTGGGACTGTAGAATTCGTACGATTAGAGGATCAAATTATGATGTTGTTAAGTAGGTTTTATTTAGAAATGTCAGCATATTTACAGTAGGGAAAGTAACTGTTTCCTAGTATGAGTATGAACACTTACTTATCTTTATTTAAAGGGACACCACTTTTAACAAAATTAAGCACATCAAGGTAATGGGGCACTTTAAGAATTGTGGAATTTCGTGCCTAAAAAAACTGAAGACAGTAGTTTAGTACAATAGGCCTTTTGAATTAATATTGATACTGTAACAAACATAAGGTATGTGCTATTTGTGTTTATGTCTCTCATTATAACTTTTATAAATGTTTGCAATTATTTGTTTTATTGTGGAGAGTCTGTCATCGGAGCAGATTTATCAAACTGAGTAATTAGCAACGTGTTATGTGGATCTGAAGTCATAATGTACAGTTTTCACAAGAATTTATAGTAGCATAGATTTGTTTCGTAAAATGAACCTTCCCTAATTTAATAACCTGAGGAGTGATCGAGATATTTTCATGCGTGTAAGTGTTGGATCGTTTGAGAAAGTATCATGGGAATCATGTGTATTATGTGCTTGAAGTCATGGTTCGTAACAAGAAATACCGACTTACCGTTTAGGAAAGCGTACTGATAAGCCATACGAGTGTGAAACAAAATAAACCATGCAAATATAAAATTAGAGTCTATTGGTTGTTAATAGGAAAAATAGTTGTGGTTTTACGTGTTTAGGAATCCTACAAATAGTGTCTTGAAAACTTAGGACGTAAGGAAAATGTCGACCTCAAGCTAACCATAAGCAAGTGCTCGACATTGCATGCTTTATACAGTAGTGAAGAACTGTCAGACATGTGGCGTAGTACAATATATTGAACTCTGTAATTGATGCTCGACATTGCATGCTTTATACAGTAGTGAAGAACTGTCAGACATGTGGCGTAGTACAATATATTGAACTCTGTAATTGATGATATCGGATTAGCACCGGTGGCCTAAGTGGTTAGAGCGTACACTTCGGATGCGGGAGGTCGCGGGTTTGAACCGGCCAAGTCGTACCAAAGGTTTATAAAAATGGTACTAGCAGCTGCTTCGCTTGGTGTTCCACATTAAGAGATTAATGTTAGGACTGGTCGGCCTTGTGTCAGGGTAATGTAGCTGGGTGGGACATCATGCTACATGTCTGCGGCATGATGACCCAGTGCTAGACATTACTGTAAACGCCACGCTGCAGACATCGTCGCGATATGACTGGAAACGTGTTAATGCTACGTTAAACATCCAAAACACACACAAACACACACACACGAACGTGCAAAACTCTCCCATCTGAAGGAGCTTATTCATTACAACTTTAGGAATGTTACAAACCTTGGTTCGTTAAAACCTCTATAGCGAATTACAAGATATACAGATATATGGGAAAATATTCAGTTTACTTTGTGCATCTGTATATACATGGAAAATATTCAATTTACAATAAAATGACAAGTATCCTGGGGAGTTATATTTGGAAATAAAAGATTACAGGATGAAAAGAGGACGGATATTAAGCTAAGGATGGTGAAATGACAAAGTATCTTAGAAAACCATATATCAAACAGAACATTTTTCGTAAGCGTGAACATATTATTTCAGCTTTCACTTGTTGGCACTTTCGAGCTTGGAATTCGTTCTGATACTTTATACTTTTGGACGTTTGATAGAACATTTAGGACTCTTTGGGATTTAATTCACAATGCTGTTAAGTTCTTTTTAAATGTTCATTTTGTATTATAGGGAAATCAATTTTATTTATTTAATTTTACAAAACTGTTTGTTTTCGCTCTTTTCCGTCACATAGTTTACGAGCGCAGAGTTGTATCAATATCGTTATATTGACTTAAGGATACATTGACATGTGTACGTATTCATTTACATTACTGTACAGCAATTTTATATTTATTTTTTTCTTTTCTTAGGCTATTAATTTTCTTCTGCATGTTTTCTTTGCAGTTTTGATAATTGTCCGCGAACTGCAGAGTTTACGACAAAATAATAATAATTATTTTTTTAGTACTAGTATTGACATCATCGCTGTCCTTTACCGCCATGTCCTCGTAGTCGCACTTCTATCATTTCTCCCCTTCACCCTTTCCTATTATTTCTCACCTGTCAATGCGCAATGATTGGAACACATTCTCGTTTATGTGTCAACTTCAAACCCTTGAGAGAGGATTTTTTAAAATACAAAATTATGTGACCTTAGTGAAGAAACTTTATGACGATGTGCCACAAGACAAAATCTTGAACTTTTCGAAAAATTTCAGTTTATATAATAAATTGTGACCATACTTTATAAATTTTGGGGATGTTTGACCATTATCTTTCATTTTATTTACATTTTACAGAATTCTGACATCTTTATCTTTTTAACCCTTAGCGTTTAGTACTTTATGTTTCTGTTTTTTGTAAGGTTTTATCTCACTAAAGTACATTTATATTATGTTTCAATCTGCATTTTTATGTTTACCCACCTTTTAGCTTTTGGTTTTCCCCGGAACAATATAGCCCGTATTACGCTGACGAATCGTGAAACTTAATACTACCACTACGATTGATTGGTTGATTGTTATTGTTGTTTTATTGTTATTGTTATTGTTATTATTATTATTATTATTATTATTATTATTATTATTATTATTATTATTATTATTATTATTATTATTATTATTATAGGTGAATAAAAGCACACAGGTCATGTCGGAATATCAACCTGACCGGCTGATTAAGTCTAGAGTCAGCGAGGACAGATCTTCTGGAGAAGTCATTCTCCCCGGTCTATGGTACACGGACTTCGACAGGAAAATCGGAGGTAATATACGTCCAAAGTCGACCTATTTCCATATCACGTCATGTTATTTGGTGACGTGTCATTGTTTTAAACGCCCAGTTGCACCGTAATCAAACACATAAGATTTCACCTGTTCTAGAACTGAAAACGGTATACGTGAGGGGGCGGTAAGAAAGGGGTTCAATTTCCAACATAGAACGGAGGCGCAAATTTTTAAAAAATTAAAGTGGAACACGCATTCGCACGCCTGCTGTTAAATCTCAAAGACTAATTGTTTCTGCACGTCAGCACACGACTTACTACTGGGTGTCGTATAAATGGGCGTAAAATACGTTGTCCAGATACAAATTACGACAGCCAACTCGGGATGGTCTGGACAGGACTCAAACTCGTAGCTGAACATGAATCTGGCATGCTAACCACTGAGATACTATGGTCCCCCACCCCCAAGGTTAATGGCATGAGTGCTGAAATTAGATTAAATAAAAGTCCGACAGTTTGTTCCCGATCCACGTAATACCTAATTGGTCGGTGATAATTCTACTAGGTTTTCGTGTGACAAAAGGCCTGCCGAATGACACGCAATCTCTCTTATCATAAAAGGGGTTTGACTCGAGCGAGGAAACAAATGATGCCGCCATTGTTTTGTGTCATAACAGTTTAAGGAGATTATAAGAATGTTGTCTTGTATGGCAGCGATTTTTCCATGAGACATATATATGGATCCTATTATGTAGCTGAATCTGTTACAACCTTTCACGAATTATATCTGAAAAATCGAAATTTATTTAGATGATTGGGACGTGATTGCTTGGGCTTAACATTCTTTTTCATCTTCTCTTGAGAACATGATGTTATGTATGATGCTAATCCATTTAGTATTTTCTTGCTTTAATGATAATTTGAATCAGAATTTGTTTTATTTCAGGGAAATGGACGCTTTGGTCAATAGCGAAGACCTTTGAAGCTGTCCGTTACGCTTTGTTCTTCAATGGTTTTATCAACTATTATGCCTTACGTGAAGAAAACCATTCCATATTCATGGCAGGAACTCTTTACGAAATGTTTCCCGCCATTCATAAGCTGAATGCCAAGAAACACTGGGGACCACTCTATCCGATCCGGGCAACTATGTGTGTCAGTCATGCTGGAGATACATCCCTCACTTTAGACATCGTGATATACGACTGCACTACCAAAGAAAAGTTAGCTTCATGCCTTACAAAATTTGTATATGTAAATCTTCTCACGAGAAAAGCTGTATTACTTCCGCCATGGATTTATAAGATGACAATAAATGTTGACGAAAGCTCTCCAAGAACAATTTCAAAACCACAGCAACTTAAGATCCCATCAGATTGTTTCCAATTCACAGTATGTTCTTTATTCAGCGATACGGATAACAATGGGCATGTAAATCATTCTACGTACGTCCGTTGGTGCTCCGATGCGGCATCCGTTGCTGCGACAACCGGTAACTATAGCAACTTTAAGATGGAAATCGGTTCGTATAGTTTAGAGAGATTAGAAGTCTATTACATCGGAGAATTGGTTGTTGGAGATGAAGCTGTAGTTAATACCTGGCAAGACGACAGTGACTTCAGAAAATTGTACTTTGCAATTACCAAAGATTCCAGAAGGATTTTTAATGCCCAGTTTGTATATCTAAATGATATACCATCTGCAGATATTCCCGGTTTTAAAAGCAAAATTTAATTTTCCAGTCTAGATGTTTTGATATAGAAATATTTATCATAACGACGCTGAAATCATAAAATTTTAAAATTGATAAACAGGCATTAATTCAGCTGCAACGATCTTATAGAGACGAAAAATAATCCCAACAACAAGAACACCAGGTTACTGCATAGGAGAAAGCGAACTGAGTGTGCAGAGAGATGAATATAATGAAATAACGTTTGATGATTATGTTGCTTTTGTAAGAACTTTATAAACGTTACAAGGAATCTTTTTTCTCAATTGTTACCGTTTTGTTTTACCCGCATAATTAGACGTCAGTTGCATATCTTATGATATTTTGTGAACATAATGAAAATATTCCAGACTTGATAAATAAATATATGTCAGCATGTGTTGTATTACATATATATTGCCAATTTCGCCTATGTTAATCTTCAATTAAAGTCGTTCACTTTTCGTTAAAATTATTGGTTTAGTTCAGTTTGTTGTGTGGTGTTTAACGCCATTACTCAACACAAGATTGACAATTGGTTATTCATGGCGACCAGTATAGCCGGTGGAGGAAGAACCGGAGTTTTGAGATGGCAGTGATTGGTAGAGACGAGTACTTTATACCACTATGCCACCGGGAACCGATACTCGAACCCACGAGGACAGATTTGAGATGGCATTGATCGGTAAAGACGAGTGGTTTATACCACTCGACCACCCGGGAACCGTTACTCGAACCCACGAGGAGAGATTTGAGATGGCAATGATAGGTAAAGGCGAGAGTTTTATACTATTCGGCCACCCGAGGACCTATAGCTTTGTGTACTTATGGATATTAGTGACGAAAATCAAAGTAGAAGCAAACAAAGTGCAAGTTACTCGATTCGGGACCCCGAGTGGCCGAGTGGTCCAAAGCGCTATCCGTTACGGATCACTGCCATCTCACCTCTGTCTGCATGGGTTCGTGGTTCTTTCCGGGGATTTCCCGGTTTCTTCCTCCGCCATGTATAGCCTATCGTGTGCTGAAAAATGGCGTTAAGCAACAACAACAACAATAACTTATGGGTACTGGTGACGAAAATCAAATTAGAAGCAAACAAAATACAAGTTACTCCGATTTGGTTAACATATAAAAATAATTTTTAAAAATAGGACCTAAGTTAGATCATGTAATAAAGCTCATGGAAGGAGTCAGTCATCGTTACTTTGTTTTCTTGTCTTTTCCATTTACACTCTCCGAATTTATTTTTTTTATATAAAAAACATATAGTTTATTTATCCGATTGGGTAACACTTCTGGTAGTTACATTTTCCATTCATTTATGATTGACAACGCTCAGATGGATAAAACCTTTGCCGGAGAACAAAAATAAATACATTTTATTTTCGAACAATTTTGCTTGCATGAAATGGAACGGAAACGTCAATTTATTATTAAATATTTGAATCCAAGTTACTGGAAAGTTTTCAAGTTTATTGTTACTACATTAAGCAGTGAATTATTGGATATAACTTTAATAGTGAATTATAGGTCACATGATAGCTGTCATGTCTACGGGTGCTCTGTTGGGAACTTGAATTTTAGGACGGCATATTTACCTATTTGTCTGCTTGGAACTTTCCAGGGAACCGTGGATTTTATAAAGCGTGAAGTTATCATTGATGAATGACTTTTACATGTATGATAAGCTTATATATCTACGCTTATTACCGATATATTGTGTGCAATCATATTCGTTCATCCGTCCCCACGTGCACTGAATTTGAAAATGTGAGTATATGACCATACGAAGCATACGCTTCAAGCGTAGTTTCATTGATTAATCATAATTTTATTTTTTTTTTTAAATCGGTTGATGCAGTTTATACATTTGCTGAAAATGGAACCATGAACAAAATTTTTATTTCTACTTCTGTGAGTAAGACAGTACAAATTAGCAATTTTCATGACTAGCACAATAAATATAATTTTTAAAAAAAAATTGTTTAGAATTTGATTACATCTAAGTTTAAATGGTGGTTATTCACTTTATATGGATGCCCTTACATGCATATTCCATTTGGAATGTTATTATGTACACGTCCTAAAAAACACATAAGCGAAAGTCAATATTCAAGCAAACGGACGACGTCAAACTAAATGTGCGAACGTGTACTAACCAGATGGAATGTCGCACACTGTAATGTCAGAATGAAACTATACATGTTGAACATAAAAAAATCATACTACCAAATATTTTGAAAATTAATCAAGTCATTCTTTGTTATCACATCTCTCTCGTATATAAACTCAATCATACCGGTTACAATTGCGCTTTGACTCAAATTAAATATAAATTGCTCTTATTTTAAAATATAATTCTAATTATGTTTAACCAAAGTTTTAATTATTGATGTTCTGTACCTTAACTGTCATCAAGAAAGTTATCGACCGCTGTGGACTTTTTCATTGGAGGCCATTTATTAAACTCTGTGAAGAAAAGGGAGCGTCGAGTCTCATCGTCTAATATTTATTATAGGGTAATTCATATGTATGGGAAAACATGAAAGTTTTTTTCGGTGTAATACTGCACAACCTTTGGGAGTGAAGTATTCATCCGAGAAAACTGGTTCATATTTCCCGATAAAAATGCTGTAACCTTTTTATTAATTACTCATTTCTTATTCTATTTAAGGCTTAATTATAAAAAGTACACTAAATGAAACAGTAATTATTGTGTCTTCTATCATTTGCATAACATTGTACCAAAAAAGTTACACTGGGAAAATTGCAAAGCAGCTGTTGTGCGACAGTCCATTTAGCCAGCGGAAATAATACTTTTTCATCGTCTTATCTTACTAGCTTTGAGGCTTTTAGTTTTGTACCAAAACATTTAGTTGCATTATTTTCTCGAGTCTAGTAATTTGAGAAACTTGCAAAATGATACATCTCTGATTGATATGTAATAGACCTTAATCGCAATATGCTTTTCTATGCCATAGTTTTAGAGAACCTAGAAAACACTGGTCATAGTCTTAACCATTCTATCTGCGAAAAGATACGAATATTTCTCATAAATGACAGCTTCAGTGATCAGAACGGTATTTTCCATTACTGCGTCTCTCGCGTTTGTTGTTGACATTGCGAATATCACGTTCATTAGTGTGCTTGGTTTGAAGGTTGCGTTTCTTACTCGGTGAACCCATCAACATTGTTAATTTTATCATCTATACTATCACATGGACGAAACGGCTTGTTTAGATTATTTTTAAACAAATATAATCCACCAAATCAAAAAGCCTCTACTACACGAGTGCACATGGTTTGTTTGCAATATAGTTCCTAACACTATACTATTTTAGCCACAAGTGTCGTGAACATTAATACAATATGAAAGTATGCAATATCGTAAAATACTGCACGATTCTGGCAATGTAAAGTTAACTGAGACAATATCAGCATATAATAAACTGAGGACCTCGAATGGGTAATGATTTACTGTTGAATTTATGAAACGATCTAAATAACTTCCAGCTTTTGCTAGCCTTGGCTATCATAAGCTGGATATTATTTAACGAATTTCTTACAAACTGTAAGTCAAAGAACAAGCGTCCTTCCGAATAAACAGGACATTTTGCACAGACAAAATCATAGAACTCTTGAGGTTAGACCGTCCGCCTCGGATGCGGTTGGTCGTGGGTTCGAGCCCCTGCCGAGTCATACCAAAGACTTATAAAAATGGTACTAACTCGCTTGGCGCTCAGCATTAAAAGGTTAGTGTTAGGACTGGTCGTCCTGGTGTCAGGATAATGTGCCCCGGGTGGGGCCTAATGCTAAATGTCTGTGGCATGATGCCCCAGTGCTAGACGTGACTGTAAACTACCATACTGCAGACATCGTAGTTATATGACTTCAAAATTGTTAAAGCTATGTTAAAAATCTAAATCACACACTCACACACATGACCGTGACCTTGACTTCTTAGAAATAAGAGCATTTGAAATAGAGCTGTCTTGATTCTGTTGGATACTTTTCAGAGTCTTGTAATCAGAAATAACGTGTCCTTTCTTCTTGCAATATGTAAACGTAGGAAGTGATAAGGATTTCTGATCATTCTTATCAGAAACATGATTTCTATAAGTTGTGCTAGACTGAAATCTGGAAGGGCTCATATTAGTCTGAAATACTTTTACCAGACGATGTCTGAGTGGAAGACTTAGTTACAAAATAAACTATGAGCTAAGGAATACTCATCAGCAGTACGAGCAGCATTTTTTCAAGGTTTCGACTTTATGCTCATCAAGACTCTTCAAGTAATACAAATTGTCTGAGATTTTCGTATTCCTGATCAACTTTCTTGGCTAAGCACCAAATATCAAATAACTGCTCTTTTTCTCTTGTGAATTGAGATTGTCCAGTTTCTTTTTTGATAGTTCGATCAGCCTGAGGAATTAACACATAGCCCTTTAAGATGCATTCCTTAACTAGATCATAGTACTGACAGGGATGCATTGATGTCTCGGGCTTTACCACAAAGTGCCATTATTTCAGAGATATTAACTGCTGACTGCTGGAAATCTTTTAAATGAAATTCAAATTCTGTTCCACAACCCTTTTTGATACACCTCCAGGGAAGAAAATTATGTATGCATTTCATATTCAAGAATGTCTTCATCTTTCCAATATTTGCACACTTTTGCTTCCCTTGTCCCACCACCATTTTTATTTCTAACATGATGGTACTTTTCTGAGCATAAATTAAAATTGCACCAGCCGAGCTCAATCTTTCTCTCATTTTTAGATGCATTTGCATTGCCTAAAGCTTGGCTCTTCTTTGATCTGATGACTCATCTTCATCGTGGACATCATGTCTGTTGTATTTTTATCCTAGCTTTTGACTGAGCTTCTCCAACAATCTGGTTTTTCTAATATACTTCTGTTGTTTGCTAAATAGTTCCTGGCAAAATCTTATAGTGGTATACACATCACAAAGCTTGGGAATGTACATTTGTAACTGTCTGGCATTGCACATAGTGTTTAGTAGTAAATCTAAAACAAACACAAAAAAATATGGTTAATCATTTCAGTAATACAAATTTCTTTTGATATGTGCAAGTAAAGAGAAATCGGTAACATAAAAAATATACTCACTGTTGGCACCATAATGCAGAGCTGATATAAACCTATAACATGATGAAAACTCAATAAAACATTTTCAAATCTGGGCAAGCAAAATTTTTCAACACCCTAGTAGAGAACAAGTGCTTTTTTCCCTTTATCATAAAACAAATTGCGGAAACCACAAATTTTTGTATTTATATGACTATCAACTGTTATCTGGCCACTCATATTCATACAGAATGCATGAATCTAACGCACATGTGTGTGAATTGTATTACTGCTTGACTGCATATTGGGCTAAGTGGCATTTGAAGTCAAATAATTACACTAAAGTAGCAGTCTCTGTTTGCATTTACAAGACAAGGTATTTGTTATGATCACATTACTAGAAGAAATTGTCAAATGAAGTAATCTTTTATATTTGGACAAAATGAGTTTACTAAATGAAAAGAAAAATTTGTAGGATTAAATGTAAGGTTGGCAATAAGTCTAATGTAACTATTCTTCCAAAGAGGCATAAGCCATATACTATGGCAGCAAGAAATGTCAAATATGACAAAACTATGAGACACATTGGGTTAATAATTATCCATGGTTTGAATTTACTGAGTAGGAGCAAAGATGTTCTCCAGTTATTACAAACAATATCCCAAACTGGCACAGATTGGAAACTCAGCCAATGTATTTGTAAATGGAACTGAAAAGTTTAGTATTTAACCAAGCATATTTCATGTGAGTTTTGAACCTTGAAAATTCTGTGCAGCAATGTATATGCATGACACTAACCAGAATGTGTAGAAAATAATTAAGTTAGAGTTCCTAACAATCCACTAGGAAAGGATGTTTTATAAATAAATGGAAATGAAATCCAAAACAAATGAAACAAATTTGTAACATAACCTATACCATGGCCCAAGTTGGAATACAATTTCTTGATGTGGAAATGGTGTGAGCACTCCAGGAGAGGAATGGATTTAAAAAAGCAACTCAGGGCAAATGACTTTGTTTTGGCTGAGTCTTGTGAGAAGAATTTAAGAAAGGTCTGAATTCCATTAATTTCATTTCCATTCTTGCTGACGGATGCTACTATACTGGAGCAGGAAATAGTCTAATGATAGTAATATAAACCAAAACACTTAAGTCTTTTGAAGAAACAAATATGTTGTACATTCTTTGTGTTTAACATGTCTAATATTGATTAAAATATGTACATCTTATCCAGTTCAGACAATAGACTGAAATTTTGGAACAAATGAAAATGCAGAGGGTACAAGTGACTTCAGAAATCACTCGACAAGTGACTGAAATGTGAATTTGATTAGTAGGCCATGGTGTATTCCTGCATGTTCCTCTCTCTCACTTAATGGTAAACGAGATATATGTAAATCAGAAGAGTTTACATGGGTTGTTCCAGAAAATAACAGAATTGATAACATATTAGGCCTGTTAGCATCACAACAAAAAAAATATTTAATTTCATGCTGGTATTCTTTTTACATCTTCCTGGAAAGACAAGTGTTTACTAATACATCTGACAAATATAGAACAAACAAATTTTGTTTCTTCAGGATACTGTTTCACATTGCTACTGTATACAACTATCCGGAGAGTTCTTGTATACCTATATTATTGCCAAATTTGTAAATCTCTACAGCCAATAATCTACACTTAGATGACTGCACATATAAATGTCTAGAGCCAATAACCTACAATTAGATGACTGCACATAAATATTGCAGACTTTAATGTTCTTATTTGCATATACTGTAAATTTCTTTATATATTACAAAAAAAACTCTTTCCATGAGAGAGAGAGAGAGAGAGAGAGAGAGAGAGAGAGAGAGAGAGAGAGAGAGAGAGAGAGAGAGAGAGAGAGAGAGAGAGAGAGAGAGATATGAAAATAATGTCATTTGAGTAAAATCAAAAGGTTTAGGTCCAAGAATAATTCACTGAGAATTTTAAACAAATTTCACAAGTTGTTTATGAAACTATTATTGATTAGCATTAACAAACAAAGGACAGATGTATTTTATTATTACCATTTAAAAAAAACAACCTATGTATCATTTTACACAGCAGTAAAATTAAAACATTAACTGCTGATTTGTATTATTTACCCTAAAAAAAGATGGTAACAACCTTAACTTCATAAACTTCTAAATTCATGATATAATGGACTTCATAAAAGGTACCAAAATTGTGTAATATTCTTTGAAACTATTAGGGCAACAAGATAAAATTTGCAAATTAAGACTAAAAAAAGAATAAAGTTCAATCAATCCTTAAGACAGTGGTGTCATTTACATTTCTCCAAAGCAGGGGGTGACCAGATGTGTATTTTGCCACCGGATACCGGATCCAGATAGTTGGGGCAATATTTGCCAGATCTGGATCCGGATGTCACTACTTACACACACCATCACTGCTTGCAGGAATCAGTATACAATTAATAAAATCCGGTTCAGTACCCACGAATGTAGTCCCAGTCTATTTTTAGATCACTTTTTCCTGTCTGAAATTGGTGGTGATACTAGAGTTAGATTTTGGCATTCTTGGTAAGGTTTTAAAGACAATTGTTTATTCTTTAAAATGTGAGCTTATGGTGTGGTTGTCTGTGTGTATTTCGGCGACAGTGCACATTGAGTAATAAGGTCATGGTGATGATCCGGAAGTGAAATCTGTGTTCTGTTGCCTGGTGTTTTGTTTACAATTCAGCCTCTCAAAAAAATGCAGGTCAACCCTTGACAAGAACTAAACCGTAAAGTCATCATTGAAGGTGTTTTAGATTAACATATGATTTGTATTGATTGTCACACAGTGGAAAGTTCAGTACATGTACTGAGAAACAAATGTAGAGAGAATATAGTACAATTGTGTTCTATGGCCTGTCAGTAAAGCATGTGAGTAAACTTTAAACTGATATAAAATCTTTATTATTAATGATATACACATGAAATTTTAATATGTTATGTATATTGACTTTAAAAATATAAAAATGAAATTAAAAAAAATTAATTTTAATTTTAAAAATTTAAATGAAATTTAAAAAACAATTAAAAAATAAAAATTTTCCACCAAGTATACACACATATAATATTTATTGGGAATAATATCAAATGATATCAGCATATATATACTCCTACACCATATACAAGCTCAAATGAAAGATATTTGTCAAATTTTGTCAGAGAAAATATCTTTGTTAGTGAAAATAAGACCCTCATTTAAAATACATGAAGACAAAATTCAATTTTGCTTTGTACCTTTAGGTCATTGAAACTATTTATTTGGGGTTCAAACAGTTAATTTATGTATTTATGATGGGGTGACTTCCTGAGTAACACATATCTGCTTGAATAGCTATCAGTAATTGTTTATTAACATAGTTATAGGGGATTTAGTGAGAGGACAGAGATGAAGACTTTATACTAGAACCTGTTCAAATTCTCTACAAAATCATATTATGCTGTCAGAGAATGAAATACAGGTCAGAGGGGTAAAATATACTTTACCCAGGTATATTTACCATTGCATGTAAAAAAAAATAGCAAAATGATGTAAGTTGAACACAGAATGCATTCCATTTTATTGTTCAGTTTCTTTAAGATGTTGATTGATGTAGTGCGGCATTGTGGCCTAGATGATATTATGGGAATTCTAATGATATATTTTGCTTTATGCATTATTAATGACTAATAATATTTGTTATCTGACACTTTGAAGATTACATAAATAATATTCAAACAGATTATTTGAGTTAAACTTTCTACAACTGATCCTAACATGGTTATATAGCTGATATGAACAAATATGCATATATTTTGTAATGTTTGGAATCAAAAGTTGACATTGATAGGCTGACATGGTACCTATAGTGAATCTGTAAGGCTCAGTTTTGACTGTGTGCACTTAAAATATCCCAAGATGTTATTTTCATCATGAATATGCCTCTGTATGGTAACACATTTCAATTTAGTACTTTGACAGAGGGCGGTATTGCAGCATCAGCTGATATCTGATTCCATTGAATCATTGAATCATTGAGCTTAATAACTTGATAGCCAACACTCTTAAAAATATATTAAAAATGTTTAAACAGATTATTTGAATCATGTTTGCACATGTGATTTTAACACATGCAAATATCCATCCTTGCCTATAAGTTTTTGGGATGAAAATTTCACATTTAGTTGATGATATAGGATCTATTGGTACCTATAGTTGATCTGTGTGGCCACATTTCACTGTATTCACTCGCAATATCTAAAATTGTTTTTACTTCATGAATAGGATTGCATATAGTAATAAATTTTAATTTGGTACATTGTAACTTGACTTTCCAGTATACTGGTATTTATCAATGTTTTCATCAATGATCAAACCTCACCTTCCAACATTGCCTTAAACTTTATGATACATACTCTGTCTGATTAGGAATTTAACCTGTAAATGGCTAAAAACGCTTGTAGAAACTTCATCTAGTTTTAGGATGCATATATACTTTAATACATGCCCAGTGCTTCTCATCTTTGAATGTCACTATGTCAAGTTTACCTTATTTACCCATATTTGCAAGCTGAATGTTATTTTGAAATCACCATATCTAACACATTTTAACTTCATTTGCCTACATCTTCCTTTCTTTAGAATTAAGTGAAACATGTTATATATTTTCAGGTCTAGTCTGGTATCTGGAACAAAGTATTAGAGTTGGATCATTTTGAAAGCTCTCCAGTAGTGCAATGGTGATAGCAAGGTCTCAAAAGGACATGTGCAGTGTGCTGCTATAAGTGACCAAGATGAGTTCATATCAGTATACTGATATACAGCATCTCAAAGACATGGCTTAGATCTTCATAAGAGAGATTCACATCATTTGTCAGTAAGGTGGAACCTCCCTGAAATTGTATTTTTGTATTGCATTGTTGACTTTTGTAGTTATCAACATTAAAATGGAATGGATATTTGCTATAAAACATGGTAGTGGTCCCATCAAAACTTTAAATTTGAGTGGATATTAGTTATACAAACAATTGCCCAAGTACCTGAAACAATAAATGGGGAACATAGCACCTGTCATTGTTTCTTAAGTATGTACATCTATATGCAGCTGGATAGGCATATTGCAATTTGCTGTCAAAATCACTGTGAGCTATCATGCTTCAGTAACCCTGTGAATAATATTATCAGTTGTACAGACCCAAAATACCATTTCTTTTAAACACCATTCATTAATCAACTTTGCTGGCTTAAATTTGTCAAACTGAAAGTTATAACTTGTATTAAAATTTAATTTTTTAAAAATTAAAAGTTTTTAAAATTTAAATATATTTTAAATTTTTTTAAAAATTTAATATAGCAATATGTTTTAATTTCAAGCACATTTTCAGACAGGCCTTATCACGTATTACAATTAGATTTTTTACTGCATTGAAAAATTCCTATAATTAAGGAAGATATAGCAAATTTAGTTTTGGTTTCTTAAGAACAATTGGACCTCAAATTGCACAATATATAACACCAGCACTGCACACTTTCTGACAGCTGTCACATGTCTTGCTTGCAAAGAAATTTCAAAAGATTTTATGTATAAAAGTTGAAACAGTAGTGGCATGCAAAATAAAATGCAAATATAAAAGTTTGACAAAAACATTGACCCTTTCAGGAATCAGTACACAATAAAATCCGGTTCAGTACCCACGAATGTAGTCCCAGACTATTTTTAGATCTCTTTTTCCTGTCTGAAATTGGTGGTGATACTAGAGTTAGATTTTGGCATTCTTGGTAAGGATTTAATGACAATTGTTTATTCGTTTATTCTTTAAAATGTGAGCTTATGGTGTGGTTGGCTGTGTGTATTTCAGTGACAGTGCACATTGAGTAATAAGGTCATAGTGATGATGCAGAAGTGAAATATGTGTTCCGTTGCCTGGTGTTTTGTTTACAATTCAGCTTCTCAAAAAAATTCAGGTCAACTCTTGACAAAAACTAAACCGTAAAGTCATCTTTGAAAGTGTTTTAGATTAACATATGATTTGTATTGATTGTCACACAGTGGAAAGTTCAGTACTGAGAAACAAATGTAGAAAGAATATAGTAAAATTAATTGTATTCTATGGCCAGATGTGTATTTTGCCACCAGATACCGGATCCGGATAGTTGGGGCAATATTTGCTGGATCCGGATCCGGATCCGGATGTCACTACTTACACGCAACCATCACTGCTTGCAAACCTTATGGTGGCGCTCACCAGTTATTATGTACTTTTGAGAGAGTGATGTATGTAAGGTGAAGTTGTTTGCATTTTAAACATGCACAGTGGAGAGAATGTTGGCATACCTATATACTACTTTCATGTAATGTGGATGAAATTTCTTTGGATATTGTACTTTTGGAAATTTTAAATGATCTTAGGACACTGCTAACTAAAATGACTGCTCCCTTGTGCTCCAAAAATCAACCTAAATTTGTCTTAAGTACACTATTCTTGGCAGCTATTAAAATATGGAAAATGAATTTTGCCAAACTAGATAATACCAGCTTCCAAAAGTGCAATGACTGAATTACCAAATACATAAAATGTAAAAAAAAGTTATTGGCTCGTTTTTTTTCTTTTTTTATCTCTGAAGTTCGAGAAGTGAAAGTGAGCAAGTAGAGCTAGCACTTTTTTGAAAGATGCACATCTGGAGTAAGGCCAAGCTGTATACTCTCTAACCCATATTACACCCATCAATCATACATCAAAATAAAGGGAATTAAAGGTTCTTTGAACAACACCTAAGATATACAAAGTCTCTTTTAAATAACCAGTATAACTAGTGAGGAAACCCGGGGAAACTCTTTGTCTTTAAAATTTTAACCCTATGCTAAATACAAAACTGTAGAGCGCCACCTTAAAAACAAATATACACATTTATGCAATTATTTTTCTTATTTTCATATTATTATGTATGATGTTCTGAGTAAAATGGTACATTAACAATGATTTTATTCATGAAAATAAGCTAATTATGCTTATTTTTGCTCTAGCATACATAATTTGCTATGAGGCATGTTTAGGTGAGTAGTGACCTTCATTATGTGGAAATTAGAAGTCTTAGAATATAGGAATAAAGTCAACTAAATTGAAAAATGTTGCATTAAGTAAAAGAAATACATAGTGAAAATGTTTTATTTCATTTATTTGCAATGAAATTAAAAAATAAATGATAACAAAGCAAATTTGCTTTCTTCCATATCAAAGAATTAGTTAATATTTTACCCTTTGACCTTTATGAACCTCGCCTGTTCTATTCCCTTTTATAACTGTAAAATTTATTGTTGACATCTCAGGAATAAATATGGCTAGTTTCATGTTCCTGTCTATCAGCATAACACTGGTTGCTATGTTGACAAAATGTAATGCACATTTTTAAAATAGATCACTTTTTATCATAAGGAGGGAGGGCTGTACCGGTTTAAGACTCTGACTCTAATAAATGCTGTTCTGAGGGGGAAAATACAGGACAATTATTACAAAGGACTGTTTTGATGCTTGCGACTTAAATATTTCAGTCGTACAATCAAAATTAAATCATACAATAATAATACCTATATTCTCTTTTTTCTGGCGCTCACCAGTTATTATGTACTTTTGAGAAGGTGATGTATGTAAGGTGAAGTTGTTTGCATTTTAAACATGCACAGTGGAGAGAATATTGGCATACCTATATACTACTTTCATGTAATGTGGATGAAATTTCTTTGGATATTGTACTTTTGGAAATTTTAAATAATCTTAGGACACTGCTAACTAAAATGACTGCTCCCTTGTGCTCCAAAAATCAACCTAAATTTGTCTAAAGTACACTATTCTTGGCAGCTATTAAAATATGGAAAATGAATTTTGCCAAACTAGATAATACCAGTTTCTAAAAGTGCAATGACTGAATTACCAAATACATAAAATGTAAAAAAAAGTTATTGGCTCTTTTTTTTTTACAATTTACCTCTGAAGTTCGAGAAGTGAAAATGAGCAAGTAGAGCTAGCACTTTTTTGAAAGAAGCACATCTGGAGTAAGACCAAGCTGTATACTCTCTAACCCATATTACACTCATCAATCATACATCAAAATAAAGGGAATTAAAGGTTCTTTGAACAACACCTAAGATATACAAAGTCTCTTTTAAATAACCAGTATAACTAGTGAGGAAACCCGGGGAAACTCTTTGTCTTTAAAATTTTAACCCTATGCTAAATACAAAACTGTAGAGCGCCACCTCAGTTTGTCTACCGTATTTAAGTGCAAGGCTAGCAAGGGCCCAGAGGCCCCGGGGGTTTAATTTATATTTAATAATTAACTTTGTAAAATTTAAATTTAATTTAATATTTACTTTTAATTACCTGGCGACTGTATAAAACGCTGCAAGTCATCGCTCAATCGCTATCTGTCGATGAAAAAATATTTTCACTACGCCAGCACCTATCGATTAAAAAAATGCGCCGATTTGTTTACTAAATTTGAAATTAGTTATGTTTTGCATTCATAAGTGCTGGACTACTGGTAAGTTTCAAATTTGTATTTTCAGTTTGTATTTTTCACAAATTATGAGTCAGGCCACAGATTCACTAAGCAGAAATCTGGGATCCGGATTTTTTCGGCTATTGTGGGACTCTTTTTTTGAGAGAGTGATGTATGTAAGGTGAAGTTGTTTGCATTTTAAACATGCACAGATGAGAGAATGTTGGCGTACCTATATGCTACTTTCATGTAATATGGCTAAAATTTCTTTTGATATTGTACTTTTGAAAATTTTAAATGATCTTAGGACACTGCTAACTAAAATGACTGCTCCCTTGCGCTCCAAGAAATCAACCTGAAATTGTCTAAAGTACACTATCTTTGGCAGCTATTAAAATTGTGAAAATTAATTTTTCCAAAATAGACAATGCCAGCTTCTAAAAGTGCAATGAATGAATTACCAAATACACAGAAAGTAAAATAAGTTATCGGCTCTTTTTTACAATTCACCTCTGAATTTCGGGAAGTGAAAATGAGCAAGTAGAGCTAGCACTTTTTTTTAAAAGATGCACATCTTGAGTAATGCCAAGCTGTATGCTCTATAACCCATATTACACCCATCAAACATATACCAAAATAAAGGAAATAAAAGGTTCTTTGAACAAATCTTAAGATATATAATGTCTTTTTTAAATAGCCAGTATAACTAGTGAGGAAACATGGGGAAATTCTTTTTCTTTAAATTTCTAACCATGCTAAATACGAAACTGTAGAGCGCCACCTAAATCGAGATCTCAGATTAGTAAACCGGGATCAGGGATTAGTAAACCGAGATCACGGATTAGTAAACCGAGATCTCGGATACGCAAACCGAGATCTTGGATAAGTTAACCGAGATCTCGGATTAGTAAATCGAGATCTCGGATTAGTAAACCGAGATTTCGGATTAGTAAATCGAGATCTCGGATTAGTAAACCAAGATCTCAGATTAGTAACTCGAGATCTCGGATTAGTAAACCCGAGGTCTCGGATTACTAAAAAGAGATCTCGGATTAGTATACCGAGATCTCAGATTAAGAAAATGTGAGGTGTGTCCCTTCACGGGTTCCGTACTTTAAAGCGTTTGTGTAAATCGAATTTTTAAAAAGAAAGTTTCAGCGAGTTATTAATAACTTATTCATTTTATCAGAAATTTGACCTGCAAGCTACATCAAGCTACTAATAGCGGACTGGGTTTTTGTGTTTATGTTAGATAGTGTGCAAGGCAGAAACTGCTAGCAGTTCCAATTTGTGTCAAATATCAGATATGAGAATTGTTTACAATTTTATGTGAAATATATAAGTAGCATTATAAAGGTGTTGTTTCTGGATCAAACCCTATTTTGTTTGACGACGGCGATGATTTCAAGGTAGGTCCTTGACAGGTAATCATTGATGAAAATCGATGTCTCAACAAAGTTGTTTTGGTTTTTGTTGATACTAACATGGCGTGGGGATAGATACGGAGGATTGAAGAATCTTGTTGTCATGTTCAAAATATGGTTTTGGGCAAAAACAAACCCTTTATTAGACTACTTATTGATAATGAACTCATCTATATTATTCTGGCCAAAATAGCACCGTCGAGTTAAACTAATAGCGTACGGTAGATCAAAGCATGATATGTTAAAAGCTTCTCATTAACCCGGGTTAACATTGTTCAAATAAATTAATGTTTCACGAACAAGGTCAGTGTACGTTTACAAAATTCTTACTAAAATGCACGAATTTGTATATGTTGCAAGCAACGGAGGCAGTTTTGTTTTAATTTTTTGTGATTTGTAAAATTTGATGCTTCGAAGACGACAGAATATGCAAGACTTCGTGATCAGAACTAAACTCTACATAAAAATAAATACTTTTTTTCATCATCTAGAGTTAACGGACGTCGGTGCTCTAGATCTATAAGTATTACAGAAAGCACACGTTTTAGTACTTACGACACAAAAGAACTATTTCAGTTTAAATCAGATGAATGCTGGAAACGAACAACAAGCAGATGCCATGCAGATTCCAGGTTATGCAAGGGGAGTTACTTGCTCTATGTTTGGTAATACCGAAAATATATTTTACGATGGAATTTAATTTTTTTGAGTACTTTAGATGTATGCTGCACAAAGTTTAAATCAGCTTGAAAAATGGATGCTACTTCTATGACATGCGTTCTGTTACAGGTACAATTTAAAAGAAACTTATTAAAGAGAAGGAAAGAAATACATCTATTAGCCACCCGAGACAGTGGTTAGAGGGTCCGCCTCGGATGCGTGAAGTCGCGGGACTGAACCCCAGCCGAGTCATACAGAAGACTTATAAAAAAGTTACTATCAGCTGCCTCGCTTGGCGCTAAGCATTACGAGTTTAGTGCTAGGACTGGTCGGCCTGGTGCCAGGATAATGTGACTGTATAGGACATAATGCTACATGTCTGTGGCATTATACCCCATTGCTTGACATCACTTTAAGCTGCCACACTACAGACATCTTAGCTATATTACTGAAAAATTATTAAAGTTACGATACAAATCACACACACACACACACACACACACACACACACACACACACACACACATACACGTGACGGGTATAGTAGCGTTGGGATTGTCGATATGACAGGACATCAACATGAGCATACATGTCGACTTCAGAATTTTTAAACAAGTTGCGGTGTTCCAATGAAAGTTTTACATTGTGTACAACAAAGTTTAAAAGTCAGAACTTTTTAATTGCGAAAACCACGAGAAAATTTTAATAGTCCATACTTCAAATTTTGACTGTTTTGCTACCATAGGTTTAATCACTTGGTTCTTGACAAAGAAGTTAATCATGTGATCTGTGTCTCGCATAACATTATTGTTCGTTATCAGCTGACAAGCTGGTTAACTGAGTTACAAAGTGATAGGGAAGATGTAGATTCTTTTTGAGAATATGTGGTACGGCCATTTATTTGGAAACTGATATTCATTGGTGTAGTTTTAAAACAGTGTACTCATCAGGAAACCAGTGATTTTCAAGAAATCAACTGGTGATGCAGAACTTGGACATTATGGTCATGTAGCGCATATAAAATAAGTACAGTCATGGAGCGACGTAGAAAAAAATGCCAAAAATTCCGAATACCACAATACTATAGAATCCACGTTATTAAAAGAACCTATTATATAAAATTGTATATTTCAGTAAAAACTGTTGTCTTCGTCCAATTTGTGCAATGTCTAGTTTAAATATTTCTAAAACAAATTGAATAAAGAATTAGGACAAATTATTGTATACATGTGTTCAGGATATGCAAATCCAAACTTTATGGAATTATTTATATTTTCAAAGACGGTGAACTACATCACATCTGTTACATGCAAACATAGACTAGCACTAGCAAATGCCCCAAGTTGACAGTGTTTAGATTCCCTGGCAACAGCTTAGTTTACGGGATGGTGTGAGAATATTATACTGTACAGTATAAGTCTTACAGGTCATGTATACGCTCAGTACTAAGTATTTCAGCAAAGAGTGTCGTTTTAGAATTTTGATTGGCGGTGCTATATGCGTACGAAAACTGTTACTGTTTATTTAATGCTCCATGGTTTTGTATGTACTTTGGAGTCAGCAGGTATTACTTTGTTTCTTGTGTTAGGTTCTTTTTAATACTAAACATAAAAAATGTTGCTATAGTTTTTGGAAAACATACGAACAATTTAAAAAAAAATAGCAATATTGCACTTCTAATGTCATGCTGTATATCTCAGAAAAAACGTTCATATTTTCCGATCTAAATGTAAAAACCTATATTGCGACAATTATATCCGACGTCATATATATATATATATATATATATATATATATATATATATATATATATATATATATATATATATATATACACACACACACACACACACACACACACACTGAAATCTAAAGCCGCGTACTATTTCCCTCTGTGTGCATCATCTAGAGAACAACACGAAACATTGACACTCTTTTCAATCGCCGTTCGGTACAATCAAGATGTTTAAGGTGAGTATATGTTGATTCCATCTTAATTTAAAAGGAACAGAGACAATGACGTGAATTGATAACATGTAAGTATACAGCTGTACAGGGTTAGTACGTGCCACGGCTATCCATCGGGCATTACCCCTATGGATGTAAAGCTGTCACGATTCTTGCGAGTACCACTGAAAGTCTAAATAACCACTGTATTGAGGTTGGTGGGCAAAGTAAACAGGGGATCGGTAATTTCATCAGTTTTTATTTGTTATTTAAAAAAAAATAAATGGTACACAACGTATTTGTTACTCCGCATAGCGCAATGTTGCCTACGCCAGGCAGGAGATTACAGTCAAGTTGTCTTCGAAAAGCACTGTTCGACATGTGTTACAAATCATATGATCTGGATGAAGTGGAGGGTCACGCACAGTTGAAATTTAATTTTGTGTACCGTATACACACTCCTATAAGTCGAGCACAACTGTACACAAAATATCTGATTTACGTTCGCATAATGCGCCAGCAGATCAAGGTCTATGCTGTTTTTTGGCAGCAGTGAGGGTGTACAGACCATATGCCTGTGACATTATTCATGAAAAATAAAGCCTCGTAGGACGGTGATATCTGAACACCAACGACGTTAAACCAAAACACCTCTAACTCGGTCACGAGGGCGACAGGGTTAGCATGGGTTGGTGATCAAGATGATTTTTGTATTTCATCGCTACGTGTATTCGTTCGCGTGTTGGTCACCTTTGTTGGTCGTACATTCCCTGCTGCTGTGGTTTTTATGCAAATATTGTATCAAGTCCATTACGATATCGCGACCTAAGACCATATAAATTTATTGTTATAAAATCAAACAGAACAGCTTGTGCTTTTGAAAAAAGTGTTTGAACTTAATCATATCCATGTCGCCTGAACACCAAGTATAATAAATATTTTGCAGCGTGTGATTATCAACTTCGTTGAACACAACTAAAATGTTAAAGTTATCTCTGTTCACTCTTGGAATTTGTGTATAACGCTGTGTTACATAAATCATGTTTGTATTTTTATGTCTGCCTCTGGAAAGTATTCTGGCTGGATTTGATTGTTTGTCAAGCATTACATCATCGTACACTCCTAAATTATTAATATTTCCATCCAGATCATCTAGAGATTGCGCTTCATCAGTATCAGTAATAAAATCAATAATGTCACTGTCTTCATTTAACTATTTTGCATTTTCATTAAAATCCTTAAGTACTTCATAGCATCGCTGATTATGTACATATTGTGTTACTAGATATAATATATCCCTCTTTAATCATCTCATTATTAGAATAAGCAGTAATTGAGTCATCCCACTTTCGGACGGACCTATTATTATCATTCTAATGGAATTCGGTAGCTATGTGTGATGCTTAACTGGCTCCTGTTTTTGTGTCGCAAAATAATCAATTATATCCATATGAAAAATATAAATTTGGTTTGTGTTCGATGCAGAAAAATTAACTGCTTTTCTGGTAAAAATTGGTATGAAGGGCAAAATCATGTCAAGGGCTGGATAATTAATTACATTACTATTATAATGGAGTCCATTTATTATTCCCCGAGAAGATATTGGAAGGGCAGAGCAGCTATTGGTAAATTCGTTGAAGCAGCAAATGTCTCGCTTGTTGTTGCTGCAACGTAGTTAGCACGACAGGCAATATGGCAACTCTACCTGCCACCACCTAAAAAAAAATCAGTATGCACATTTTGATGTCAGTGTTCCCAATAAAGTTCATCAAACGGACATTTTGTTTTTACCGCAGGATGCCATTAAAACTCGTGGACGTAAATCACGCACATACAAATACGTGTTAACCGTCGTTGACGTTGCAAGTTGATATAAAGAAGAAGAGCCATTATAAAAAAAAAAACATCTGAAGTTGCATCTGCGTTTGAACGAATTTATCAACGAGGACCATTACGATGGCCAGAGTTACTACAAGCTGATCCTGGCAAAGAATTTCTTGGTGCAGTATCGTCGTTGATGAAAAAGCATAATGTCACAATCAGACGAGGACACACTCAGGCAATCGTTGAACGATTTAATCGAACACTTGCTGAGCGATTATTTGGATATCAATACGCAAAGGAAATATCCACTGACTTAAGTTCGAGGAGAGATCTTGTGAATGAGTTGCAAGGTTACCAAGTGTGATAACTGCGTTGAATAATGAAATTACTCGTGCAACTTCCATGAAACCTTTTGATGCGACTACAAAAAAACAAACAAAACAATATATACCAATACGCCGACCTGAATTTTCCTCTCAACCAGTATTAGGTAATGTGACTGAAAGGTATTTATATGAACCTGGTGAATTGGAAGAAGGTAAAAAAGAGCAAATGATTCTATCTGGAGTGTGACCACATACAATTGTCAGAGTGGTTAGATGTACTGGCAGACCCGCCATCGAGAGACTATATTCAACTGCTCCTCCACGAGAATTTGTAAATGAAAAATTACAATACCTGAAGACACACAATTACCACCGAGTTCATGTTTGTAAACTAGCGCCAGGGCGTCCAGCGCCTCGACATCGATTACATTCAAGACAGGTCAGCATCACATTATTACGTATATGATCATGATCACTATTAATTCTGTCTACGGTGAACTGTATTGGACTATTACAAGAATACTTCCACAACATGTCACAGCTACAAATTAGACAACGATTATTCTGTTATTTGTTTAGTGTCATAATAAATTCAATAAATTCAACATCGATATCAAAATCGCGATTATTTTTGTCACATTGGTTGTAATTGGATAATTGTTTTCTTATTACGCAACAACATCTGCGTCACTAATTGTTTGATAAATATTTTCTATGGTGTCTATGGTAACTCTGTAGTTGAGATATTTTTCTGACTCTCGCTATTGCTAGATAGACTAATTTTGACTACTCGATTCTGTCATCGACAATCCAGATATATGTGTCAGTAATAGTTAGTTCTTGTGACGAGTAGATTGTTATGGAATGTCTTAATTTCCACGGTGAGTTCTTCATACTCAATGCGCTCTCATCAACTTCATTCTCAACCAAAACAATATCATCTAATACAAGATTTTGTTTTTCATTTCTTTCTGGATTCTCAACTTCAGTATTCTGTCGGCGAGTATCTGCTGCGCGATAACACAGCGGCACATGTAACGTTAAAAATCTCTCCTTGTGTAACAGAAATATTTTCTCTTGCAATTCACCACGAACTATTTTTCTACTCGAAGCTATTAAACCGTTGGTGTCCACAAATTCCAAAAATCATTTATAGGAGTTTCTGGAATTAATTCAAGCTTTGATCTTACATTGCATTTTGTCTGGATGTAGTCTGAATAATCTTTTAAATTCTTTCAGGGGTTTATCAATGACTATAATTATCGGTAATGTCCTCATAAGCCACAAACGATTTTAACCACTCGTGCGAAGACTCCATCGAAAGGTGGTGGTTGACCATAATCGCCGCAAATAATTACCGCAGTAGTTTTTTCAGCAATCAACCGATAAATATTTTTAATATTTTCAGCGACACCGTACAAATCTCATCCCAGATGATGATTTTGGGTAATATTTTTCACCCATTAGCTCAGGTGTCCATGCGTCCACGCACCTTCTGAAGAAACTATGATAAGTTTGAGATTTTTTCTCCTCTTTTTATTTCTCTTTGCTAGTTTATACGTGGGTGTCAATACAATCATTCATGTCTAAACTCCGAAATAATTTAATAGCACGTATTGTTTTACCAGAACCTCCAGGCCCATTGAGATAAATGGTTTTATGTCTGGCTACGGGATCAAATGCAGATGGTGATGTTGATACTGGTATTTGATTGTCATTACCGTAGTATATTTCTTTGATATCAATATCTGCTGTTTCAGAATAATCGAGTATGCTTTCTTGTTTTAATCTCCACGATCCCCATTCAGCGCTACCGAGTAAAAGATTCACCAAATCTAAATATTTTTAATTTATATAAAACAAATACGTAGCAACTCTGACAGCGTCACAAGGAAATCTATTTATCATCGACAATAAATTTATAGAAACGTTAAGCAAGCATAGAAGATCTTAAATGAGTAAATTGTGGTGACACAACATCGCTATGTCTCACTATTGTACCTAGTTTGGTTCCATCCGACAAAAAAGCATTATTTCTACTTATAAATGTTCCTTTGTTCGTTGTATCAGTAATCATAAAAACCATCTCTGCATCATCCATGATTAATCTTGTACAATGTCATTTATGATTGTACGAACCACCTTGCGTAAACTTTTCCTACCAAGATCTTTTCAACTTTTTTTTCATAATAAGTTTTATCCCAATCTTCGTGTGGATCTTTCAGTGAAAGTTTATTTTGTTGTGGTAGCCAAAGTTGTTTTATCGAATGATATGATATAATAGCTTCACTGACCATCAACGATATTAAAATTCCAGTGTCAAGCATGTATCGCAATAGCACTATTGGAGCCCAGTATTTTTCTGAGAAATGTCTACCAATCAACGCGTAAGCAATCGGATGAAGACCACAGCGAAACTTAAATGATTTTACTCTATCGAATCCGGTTAAATAAGAATCAGGTAATGGTCCATTTATCACAAGCCTTGTAATTTCTTGTGTGGGTTGTCAAAATCACTTAAAGTATTCAGAATATTCTCTGTATCCAAGAAAATGTCTAGGATAACAGGCAACCATATCAACCGATATAACGTTACGATGATTGTATTTGGTATTCCATAATACTATGCTGAATATCTTCAAGGAATTCTGATCGTGTCGGCGTCCATGAATATTTCTTATCAGCCGAAAATGATGAAAGTGTCAAAAATTATTTAGTAACTGTTCAACTTCACATCATCAGAATTATATTCACGCCAAAGGCGCTGTACAAGATTCTTCATTTCTTTATGGGGAGATTCTCTACAGTAAATATGCGAATTCTCAACTCTGAAATAACCAAACATATACAGTGTCGCTCTTTCTGATATCACTGATAGCGTTCTGATATCACTGATAGCGTCAAATACATAATTGTCATAAAACCTTACTGTCCTATCTCGTGAAACTATTGTTACAGCATCAGTCCATGCATGTGCGTTATCATCAATAATTGTTATTGGAGCTCTTATTGATGGGTATTTTGATGGGACAGTGTTTTTACTGCTATTGGAAATTTTAATTTATTTTTTACCCTAGCAACATCACTGATAGATGTTCATGTATCCTTAACTGTTACTGCCCACTCGTTTCCACTTATTGCTTTCGAAACATGTCCCATAACTTGCTCAGCTATGCAGTTGTCCCCTTGACAATTTCATCCGATTGGGATTATCAGCGTGAGGCTTATCATTTAGCGGATACATCACGTAGAAAACTAGAATAATTAGATATGCTTGCTCATAATACATTTTATCAATACCGGTCAACACATGCAAATCTTTCATAAAGGGAGTTTAGGACCAAACCGTGTTTACGATGCGGTGTTAGAGTCAGATGAGAAACACAGTTATGTGTGTCGTGTGGTGGTAAAATATACTGAAAATTAAAAACGATATTACGATAAGAAGGCGTCAGGTGAATCTCCTTTAAAATCTGCCAAAGACTATCTGGCAAGATTTTAAAATAATGATTTTGACAAATAATATTATAAATTCAAATGGAACAAACGTAATTTAAGCATTCCGTCGTTAAAAAATTAAAAAAGCTTCTAGTGATGGTGTCATCAAAATTTGTAAATTAAAAAAGATCAGTCGAAAATAGTGACAATACTGGTTATTTCAGATTTACTGCCGGGGAAAAAGATTCTTATCACATAGGTTTGTGTTCGAGTGTTTTCATGGGATCATGGAAGATGGACCGTAATCGATCATATTGAAGGTAATAAAATCAAATATTCTTTAGAAAATGTACGAATTATCACACAAAGTCAGACTTATGCATGTGGAAATACTGTGAGATGTAAAATGTTTGGTAGGATAACTGTTAAATCTGCAAAATACAGAGACAAGTGAAGAAAGAATTTTTAATTCTATAAACGGAGCTCGTAAATATTTTGGTATCACCCCATGTGCGGTACAATTTGTTGCATAAAAAATAAGGATATCAACATATTCAGTTAAATACAATCAATAAATAATTTTTAAGTACGCTGTCTATTCTGAATAAACAAGAAACTAATTGTAATTAACGAAGCGAAATAATTCCGTCATAGCTGAATGAACAATCAAGTCCCCTTTTATTGCATATATGACCACACAGTTGTAATATATTGTGTACAACCATTTAAACACTGAAATCTGAGAAATCCTACTTATTTTATATGATCAAACACAAAAATCTAAATCACTTTTGACAGCGTCTGTGATTGTCACATTACCGTAAAATCAGAACGAGCTATGATATAGGTATTTCACATAAACGGTGTGTGCACTATATTCATTATCAATTTTTTTGTTTAGACTGCTCAACGCGGAAAGAACTGGAATATATCGATCCATGCATCACTGCTACATAGTTCTAGCTTTCGAATAGTTATATACTTAAATTTAACCGTGCATTCGTAAGAGATTCCGTAGCCGTGGTGTAAGACGTTTGCATGCGGATCCGCTAGTGTAAACGCTGCGTATTCAAGTCTCAAAAAATGGTAAAGTTATATTATCTTGCATTCGGCGACAGATGCTATTTTAGTGGGCGAAGGAGTAGAACTACCTCAAACTCCACAACAAACAAAATACACTCTCCTAGCATATCACCCTTGTGGTTGGTGCACTTTTACCCACGCCCACGCTGATTTGGATGTCGTGCGTAGTAACAATAATATTGATAATCACACACCGACTCATCTTTGAAAACTGGTTCATCCATGTCAAATACGGGGTTGGATATCCTTTTAAACATCGCTAATGATATTGATCGTCTAATACGAAGGACACTTCGAGGCATTACGCTGCTGGAGAGTCCACTCCCCGCTGTCAGATTTGCTGTTACATTCGCCCCTCTTCGGCTAACTCTGCTACTGTTTGATTTGCGGCATGATTTATTATTTTTACTAACGCTTGCAGACATCGCCTCACTGCTGGGTAATTTTACTGGCTGAGGTTTCTGTCGTATTAAACGTGCTAGTCTATCTCTGATTGCAGAGAATGCTTTGCTAGTAACGTCACGAACATTGCTAATATTTGCTTTACGAATAACATCAATATTTTTCATGCCTAATTGCTGTGAAATCGGTATTGCTTTTAGGGCTATCCTCGAAAATAAACCCTTAACAACATCACCGAGTCCAGATCCATAAAATTTCTTGTATACAGGTAATCTTGAATTTACCACCCTAACCATAGCTGGTCTACGTTGAGCAGAGTGTATGATCATCTATTTAATTATTTAACTGTTTAATCTGTGAATTAGTCGGGCGACCTTTAGTCGCTATGATAATCATCGATAATTTCATTGCTGAAAGACCGATGCACGTCAACGTCCATGACGCCACCGGTAAATAATCGTTGACAAATATATGTGATTTCATTGATAATTTCAGGAGAATTATTACCAGCTCGTTTCCGTCAACTAGAACTTCTAATAGGTCTAGGTCAGCTACGACACTGTCCGGGCAAGTAGCTAATTCACTTCCATTTTTTGTTTACCAAACGGCAAAAGATAACTAAGGAGACCTCGAGGTGAAGTTTCTTGTGATTCTGATTCGCTAGGTTTTCTCCATCTCTGAAGTCTTTGTTTTACTTTTTTCCTTAAACTCCTCAAAATCACGATCACCCTCTACTCTTTCAATACGTGTGGAAATGAGACACACAGCAGTAACCCAGTTATCAGGTTTAACATTTTCACTCAGAGTTTAGATATTGTTCTCGTCTTTCGTAATTTGATGCAGTATCTAACGTATTGGATGGATTTTGGATAGCGGGAGCACCTGCAACGCTGAAATAATAATCAATTGATCTTTCTGGTTGGTGTGGTGGAATTTCCCGAGAAGACGATCTTATTTTTTTCAAGGCTGCCATATAAGCTTTATAACTCTCGCTTTTCTTTCGAATTCGATCAATATTAAAACGTAAACGATAAACCCAATCATCCCATGTTCTGCAACGTCTGACTTCATTAACTTACAATGGTTTTACAGCGTTTGTTCAATTTTCATAAGATTAATTAGTCATATAAATCATCTTCGTCACGATTTGTTATCATGTCGATAATATTCTTATTAAATTTATCATACAATGCAATCACGACGACATCAGCGCTGGCTTGAGGTTGTTCATCATCCTTAGATCTATTAATGACGGTGACAGCGCTTGTGTCGCTGGCAGAATCTTCTGAAAGGTTTTCGGGAAGTTCACGTAGAATTTGTTTTCGTTTTTTTTTTTTTAGTTCGCAACGCTATTTGCTTAGTTTGTTTAGCCGTCTCCGCTAACACAGGGACGATACCTTTAGTGGTTTCAGTGAATTACTTAAATAATTATTCTGCAGACTGTAAATTCTACTTGTGTTTGTTAACGCTGATGTATTTTGTTGTTTGATGCGACCACGGACATGTATATATATATCTTAATTGCTTCTAGTCGCTCTCAAGCTAATCTTACTGGCTGAGCTTCACCAATCATTATTAATATGACTGGTTTAATTACAGCAGCAGGGATGGTGCGACCAGTAAAAGTAACCAACATATATACGAATACACGTAGCGCTGAAATACAAAAGTCATCATCGGTAACCAATCCAAGCTAATCCTTTTGGGTCATCCACGTGACCGAGTTAGAGGTGTTTTGGTTTAACGTCGTTGGTGTTCAGATGTAACCGTTGTACGAGGCTCTATTTTTTTATAAATAAGGTGTCAGGCAAATGGTCTATCCCCTTCCCTGCTGATTTTTTTCAACTGTTTACTCCTAACAAACAGCACCAACAGAGATCTTCCGGCACATTATGCGACAGCTTATTTGTGTCTGTGCAGTTTGCAATTGTAATAGATTTATGAGAGTACAGACTGTAATCTGTTTTTGTACTTTGAAATTTTAAAGGCAATATTTGTCAACCTTAAGTGATGATCTTCAAACAATAAAATCGATGTCGTTTGCAAGATGAAACCAAATTGTATATTGAAGTGTGTGACTCGTAGAGGCATACTGTATCATGTGATATACATGGACCAGGTCACACACAACAACCGAGTTCTCGGGGTCTGTCACTCAACTTTAAAAAAAAAACAACAGAACTTCCAATGGCCGGACAACCAAATCAAATCACCTAGCTCGAATATTCTCTCTAAACCTTATTTTTACTACGTGGATGGTCATCTGCAACTGCGAGGTTAATTAAATGCCAGGAATGGATTGTAACGAGAAAAGCCATGGACTTTAATTTTCGTTTCGATAATGTAATTTTTGTTTCATTAAAGTTTATGTTTTGATTTTAAATGTTTGGTGGGATTTTTAAATCCATCCAGTGTCTTAGTTTTGCGTAACGTGATTCCACATTCAATCGTATTTCGTCCGACAGTAGAGAGCCAAGCTAGGGAATCAGGCAAGAGTAGGGACAAGGTCTTGAGTCGACCAAAATACCTGCGCTACAAGGCTCGACCAAGGTCATGTGACAATATATGTTTCCACTGAGGATAATTGTTCTTTCATCGTTTCGCACCTTCGCCTCTCTCTCTCTCTCTCTCTCTCTCTCTCTCTCTCTCTCTCTCTCTCTCTCTCTCTCTCTCTCTCTCTCTCTCTCTCTCTCTCTCTCTTTCTCTCTTTCTCTTTTTCTCTCTCTCTCGGTTAACGACGCGACTCTGCTATACAGTGGGCGACTGTGCGACCAACCCAGCGACCAGGTCATCGACCGGAAGAATAAACTGTCAACTCTACAGTGACACAGTCGTCGACTCTGCGACAAAGTTGGCGACTCAGAGACCCAGTCTGTGACTCAGTCGGCGACTCTGTGACACAATCGGCGACTCTGCAACCATAATCAGCGACACAGCCAGCGACCCAGACGTAGACCCAGCAACTGAGTCAACGACACAGTCGGGGACCACAGTACACCCAGTCGACGACCTAGTGACTCTGTCGACGACAAGAAGCCATGAATAAGACACTATCTCGCAGGGGAATAAGTCTGTCGCACTCTGGAGCGCCAGTCCTCGGATAGATTCAGCGGGGAATCACTCCAAATCCAAGAACTATCCTAATTAACCCATGATACCGAGACTATGGGTAGTGTAGCCGAGGGAGTGTTCACCTACAGTATGTCAGTGGCTGCAATTCGGACAACCAATGATTAATTGGGAAGTTGCGAATGCATCAAACCAGTTTTCATTTGCAAGTTTTCCGTACATTCTACATTTAATCCATTCGTAGAAAATAACCTAGGTGTTCGACTAGATTGGAGTTTCATTATTAGCCGAGAAATATCCAGCCAACAAAATAATCGATTTCAAATATCTGGGATATATTTTGCTGCGCAGAATTAACCCAGATAGTTGGTATGGTGCCTGGTTGATATGACCTTAAGACACGCTAAAAAAAAGCTGATACGCCCTCTTTTTACCGTCCCTGCTACAGGATTTAATCGTTTCTCATGACGAAGTTTAGTGTGGTCTCCTCAAGATTCATTGTTCTCATTATTGTCTTTTTCTGCTTCATCATCTGATTCTTTCTTCTTCTTCTCTTTTTTTTCCCTTCACATTCAACTAAGCCTGTGTTTTCCATTGCTGAGTTATCTCTGTGAAGAAAATTTTACAATACATGAAATGGAAAAGAATCTACTTTTTCTTTGACAGAACATTGAGAACTTAAGTGTGATATCGGGATTACAACCGGACCGCCTAATCAAGCACTATGTCAGCGACGACGTGTGTCGGGCGGAAGTGATGCTTCCAGGTCTCTGGTACACGGATTTCGACAGGAAATTTGGAGGTTTGTATTAAATAACATTAACGAGCATTCGTCCAAAACCGGGTAATGTTTTAGGTTTTGAACCCCACATCCAAACAAACCATACGTAATTTCCGGAAGACAATGTTTGTGAAATAATTGGAATAAATTGTTTCCTAATTTCAAAGTATGCCAAGGAAAGCGAGACAGCGCCTCAGATAAAGTAACAAATAAGTAATTGTGTTCAGTTTGCAAATGACTATACGTTTATATATATAGGGGTCTTTATAGGTGGGAGCTTGGGGCTAACGGACCCACTTCCTGACTGGCTCTGGTGGGGTAAAGAGGGAATTAAATGTGAACTGATTATTCATGCGCACTGCATCATCGCTTCTTACTTTCAAGTTTGGCACGCATCCTTTAAATTTCACGTTAAATGGCCAATTTTATGTGAAAACGTGGTTGGCATTTATAAAGAAAAAAAAATGTGAGTATAAATCGAATGTAGTTTTTCGTGTTTTTTTCTTTCTCTTATTCAGGTTTCGTTTACAGACTGCTCTCTCTCTCTCTCTCTCTTATATATATATATATATATATATATATATATATATATATATATATATATATATATATATATATATATATATATATATATATATATATAGATATATATATATATATATATATATATTGTTGAATTTACTCCCGATTCTCTTTGCAGGGAAATGGATGTTGTCATCTATTTTGGAGACCTTCAATGCAATTCGCTTTGCGGTACTTACAGAAGGATTCATCAACTTCAGTTTTCTTTGTGACAGGAATCATACATTCTTTGTGGCTGGAGCTGTATATAACTTTAGTCTGGCTGTCCATGAGATCATTTTCAAAACTCACTGGTGTTTTCTCTTCCCTATCCGGGCCAGGATATCGCTCAGTCATGTAGGGATGTCATCTTTTTCTATCGATATCGTTATGTATAATGACAGCACCGGTGAACAATTGACATCATGTGTAAGCAAACTTGTGTACGTTGACTTAATCACGAGAAAGCCGTCGCCAATTCCGTCTTGGTTTTTGGAGTATCAGAAAAATGTTTACAAAATTTTGAATATAACGGTCGAGAAGCCAAAGCTGCTGAATATTCCGGAAAATTGTTTCACATTTAGGCTGAGAGTTTATTTTAGTGATAAGGACACTATCGAGCACGTAAGTCAGTCGACATATGTCAGATGGTGCTCTGACGTCGGGAGTTTTGCCGCGAAATCTGGATATTACCGGAATTTCCGCGAGGATATTGGCGTCTACCCCTTAGAGAGGCTAGAAACCCACTATCTTGGAGAAATGCAAGCAGAGGATATTGCTGAAGTGCATACGTGGCAGGATATTACTGACTTTAGAGAGCTATATTTCTGTGTTACTAAATGCTCAAACGTAGTCTTTCAGGCACACTTTCATTTTACAAATGACATTCCATCGGGGAGCCGTTTTGTCCAAAGCAAGATATGATACAAAGCGAACCAAGATGAAAACTGAACTTGATTTACACCTTGTCTTAGGTGACTGTCAACACAAATGTAGATTTTTTTGGCACCACTGACAATAAAATTGAAAGTGGTTTTAATATTTCACTCACTTCCATTTAGTTTTTTAAATAAAGCCGACTGCATATATAATGCCGCACTTCCTGAAGTTTCTTTTTCAAAAGGGTATCTCAAAATTTGATAATTTCTGACTGACGTCATCACTGGCATTCAGCCATTCAAACCTCAATACATCATTCGGGTAGGTGATGTAATCTATTTTTTTCCTTTAGATCTTGGTCTTTGATAGCGAAAAAATCCTTTTAGCTTGCTATTTTGTTTTAAGAATGAATATTTATAACCAATAACAAGTTGTGAAGTATTCCCAAGAACTTCCCATATTCATTTTGAAAAATTTTGTGATGATAAAGTTAGATTACTGTAAAGCAGGATAAAAGATCAGACCTGCGTAAATCAAATGCTTTTTTCTACCCAATACGGGCGTCGAATACGTTGTAGCCATTATGTAAGAATTATCAGTAATCATAACACACCATTAACTACGCTTTGTTGAATACATTTGTTGATCCTCATGTTTGACATTTTACTCATTTTATAAATCAGGACGCGAAAATCAATCATACGAAACATAAAGTGTATTATATTTGCCGGAGCAATGTATTCTGACTGGTTCTCATTTCATTCCTTTGATTTACCCGGGTATAACCATGATAAAATGAGAAAACCTAGTACAAATCAAGCTTAAAAAGCGACAATTATAACATTTCCAAAGTTCGATTTTCTAAACCTAAATTAGCTAAACAGCAGTATATTAAATATTTTTCTGATTCAAGGTATTAAATGTGATATTTGCTTAAGGTAGGCAATGATTGCTTTTGCAATCGATTATCTTTTATCAAAATCTCTAAAAAGAGAAGCTGAATTGTAGTGTATTACCCATAACATAAATTGAATAAACGAAATATCTCCTTGTTCTTAACTTAAATTGAATAAACGAAATATCTCCTTGTTCTTTATATCCTTTGGTTCAGTAGTACGAGTAATATACATTAACTCTTGGCTCTTGGTTGACATTTTTTGTAAGCAAAAAGCCGCTTTTAGTGTTTATTTTTATATACCATACCTCGAAAACTGAAGCTAAATGATTTTCCCAAGGACACACCGATGTGGCTAACCCACGAACCTTGGGTTACGAGTCCGACCCCTACGAACTGAGCTGCCGTAGTTGCCAAACGACAGTGAGATGTATATAACCGAACACAATGCACACAGATTAGACAGTGAGTCACTGTCACAATGCACACAGATTAGACAGGGAGTCACTGTCACAATGCACACAGATTAGACAGGGAGTCACCGTCATAATGCACACAGATTAGACATGAAGTCACTGTCACAATGCACACTGATTAGACAGGGAGTCATAGTAGGGAGGATCAGCTGATTAGAAATTAAATTTGACGAGTTTAATATTTCCCCCAGATTTAACAAGATTTTCTAATATCAAGGACATCGATCAAACAGGTTTTCTACCGATTTTCATTGTAAACCCTGTCGTGAAACCTTTGTTAAGGTGCTTTAACAGTTTTTCCTTTATAGACAGATGTGCTTTATCAAAGTGGCATGTGCAAGTTAGCTGAGGAAATTTGGTTCACAAATGTCCTTTTTAGTAGGTATTTGTATATGGAGGTGTCCCCTATGGCAGGTTTCTTAGCATATATTTACTTTAATTTGCAGTTATTAACTTGAGTTCAATATGTGTAATAGCATCAATACAAAAAAAATATATATGTGACGGATTGAAGCAAACTCTAATGAAGCTATTTATATGGATCAAAAAGCCCCACCCAGCCACCTCAAAAAAAAAAAAAAAACAAACGTCATTTACATTGTGATGGCAAGGAGAAACCATAAAAAATTTGTTTGAGACATTCGTCGATTATTACTTTACAGTACGGGATGAAAGTATTATCACGTGCTAGTTAAGTTCATATGCCAGTATTAACAATTTGCGATATGTTACACGTGTAATATGAGAACCTTATAAAGTCACGATGCAATATAAGGCAACTGCATAGTGACCGCGCATTCAAAATATTCCACGTGTGCTCATTGTGAAGGAAAACTGTTAAACTCGTCAAAGTCAAAGAATGTTCAGTCGTTTTTGCTTAAGATCCTCTCTAATCGAATATTGTACTTTTTATAACATGTACAGGATGATTTGACGTTCCTTTGGTATCAGTAACATATTTTTGTAGTGTTCCAACAAATGGATTTGATTCTTCATATTTTTGTCCTTATGTTTGCTGGGGTCTTTTCCCCCCAGTAAGTGCGTAGCACTTCAGCAGAAAGGGGCAATGAAAGAAAGAACACCCTTTTGTGGCAATGCTGGATCGTTTCTCTTACAAATATGTGCTTTGCTGAGTCTGGATGCATGCTTAACGATAATTTCCGTTTTACGCCTTTCCATTAAATTAAATAACGAGATTGTTAAAAGATGTACATTGTTGCAGAGAGATTTGTTTACTGTACAATGAGTGCCGGATTTAGGACAAATTAGGCCCTGTGTTGGTCCTGAAGCAGGTAGGCCTACACAAATGGTCAGTAATATATACTCAGGAAATTTAGGAGTAGTTAAAATAGTTACAGACTTCTGAAAGGTCATCTTAATTTTTATTTGCCAAGATGCCCCCTCCCGGTTAACAAGGTTTCTGTGCTTAAGCACAATGGTAAATCCGGTTCTGTGCACAATATAAAATGTATCATCTTATTCCAGCGTATATTCTGTTGTCTGCTCTTTCTCAGTTTCTTTGGCGTCATGATCAGTTAAACCATCTTCTGGTCCAGTGCCACGTGATGCATTGTTGTCATTGATATCCCTCACTTCCTCATCATGGTCACCAGATCCATTGTTAGTTTGTTCATTCTTCCGAGCCTTCTTGGCATGACGCCTGCGTTTCTTTGCTTTCTTGTATGTCCCAACCTATCGATTCGATGGAATTAATACACATGAATACGTAAATTGTCCTCTTTATTCACTTATTCACTTCAACGACTTGTCAACTGACACAGCCATTTTTGCTTATTAATGAACTTGACTGATTTCTCAATTTAAAGGTTTCATGGACAACTTACTCGGCACCTTGTAATGTTTTAAAGAAAATACGTGGATCAGAATAAATTATAAAAAAAGTATATGTTGTATTCGCTCATATTTTGAATATAGTGAGTTGAAACTTTAAATGTTCACAAGAACCAAACTACGATTTCTTGAGTAGTCTTACAAAGGTGATGTTTTGGCCCAAAAACCCTATTTTGAACTTGCAGACATGATTCTTCAACCCTCCATAGCCCCTCTCCCATGTTTACATAAACAAAAACGAAAACAACTTTGTCGAGACAACAGCATCGATTTTCATAAATGATTACCTGTTAGAGGCCGACCATTAAATCGTAGCCGTCGTCAAACAAAATAGAGTTTGATCCAGAAACACCCATTTTTCAAGACTATTCATATAATTCACACAAACGTTCTGGAGATTGCAGTGTATATGTATATGATAATCCTGTCTCAGAAATCACATCCACCCTCTAAAACCCGTGTTGACATTTTCTAGATCCGATGATGACTTTCATATGATAAGGCTTTTCTGTCAACATAGAAGATTTTGGAGGGGTGGTAGGGCGTCTCTGAGATAGAAACACACACACACACACACACACACATATACACACACACATACATACACATACATATATATATATATATATCTATATATATATATATATATATATATATATATATATATATATATGTATGTATGTATGTATTTATATATATATATGTATGTATGTATGTATGTATGTATGTATGTATGTATGTATGTATGTATGTATGTATGTATGTATGTATGTATGTATGTATGTATGTATGTATGTATGTATGTATGTATGTATGTATGTATGTATGTATGTATGTCCTCTTCTGGTGTTAAGAGCGTTTTAGAGAATTTGAAATGCCTTTCAATAAAAACCAACGTAAGTCTTATGTGTACATTTATTTATGTTATACATAACAACATGACAACTGCTTGTTACTAAGCTATGGTTGATAGAGTTGTCTCGCTTAATCAACTGATACCATATCGATAGTAGTCAAATCTGATCAAAATACAGAAATTAACAAAAATTTGATATTAAAGGAGTAAAACTCACTGATTTTTATCTTCATTTTGAAAACAGTTGCCTATCACTATAATATCAACATTTGCTACTAAGAAAAATGTACTATCGTGATTGTATAAATTAAATTTAATTCTACCAGATACCTTACGATAGGACTCAAACATTTCTTTGATTGCTTTTTTTACTGAGAAGATGCTTACTACCTTTTTCAAAAACCTACGACTTGTTAAGGTCTATATTGAATTTCGTATACTGATTCTGGCTGATCGGATCATGAAAATTGTCATATTGTAGTGCAAGTTCGTTTCTTAAATTTTATAGATAATTAAAATATTTGCTATCGTCTGATCTGATAAAGAAGAGTTTGATTCTCTCAAACTTACTAAAAAAATACCAGAAATTTCAATATTTAAAATTCAAATGATAATTGCTGTTTGTTAGCCATATATATGTTTAATTTTGCTAATAACTTCATAGACTGTTAAATTTTAAAATATTTCTGATGTTTAGGCAAAATTCCTTGCATAATGTCCAAGAGCTAGTGTATTAATTCCGTTACTGCAATCTTTTTATCATCGAAATTACTTAGTCCACGTTTTATAATTATATTCGTTTCGAGTTTATGATGATTTGTTCTGATGACATTTATTTTGATACGACTGACGCTATTGTTTAACGTTGTTTTAAAATCGTCAAAATTCATCATCGTTTTCACATATCCGCGAAGAAAACACTTTACTTTTTGTCAGTTTATTGTCATCTAATATGACAGGATTCATTTTACTTCCTAATCCAACAAACGCACTCACCGGCACAAACATAAAATCATCTTTCATTTTTCCAATAACTTTCTTCGAATTATCTTGAAAGCCACTACATGCTGGGTAATCTGATAAATCGAACAAATCTGTATTATTGTAAATATCTTAATAGATATTTTCACATTTTATGTTATAAACTAGCGAGTCTGTGACTGTAAATAGCAACGCCAAATTTGGCCACTGCTTTTTGGTAAAATTGAAGTGAAAGTCGTACATCAGCCACTTTGATATATCAAATACAGCCTCACCACATAAATCGGTTTTTTTTTAACTTTAAATTTGTCTTTCGTCGTTGTATTGCAGCATGATTTTCATTAAATATTTTCATACTGACAAAACCATCATCAAGTAATTTATTTCTGCGATTTATGTCATTAACAATTTCTGTCGAAACTCTTCAAATCTTTCCATCGTCTTGCCGAATACCGAGTTGTTCATTAACTTGACAAAGTTTTTCTCAAATTCTGTTTTAGTTACAGTACGACCTTTCGTATTTAGATCAATGCCATTTGCCATTAATCTCGACTCAACCTTGGCACGTGATGGACGTTTATCAGAATTATTCCAGCATCAACTGCTTGTTTTAAATTTTTGTAATCTGTAACGTAATTTCCGTTATTTAACAAATTTGGAACTAACTTATTAACAAACGAATTTTGCGCTGTTGTTGTTGCTCGTTGTTCAGGCGATTATCAACTATAATTAATCACCATTGATTCTGCGCGAAACGGAATTTGTTATTTAAATCACGTAACGAACTAGAATTATCTAGATTAACTTCAACAAAGTATGAAAGATCGGAAAGATATATATTAAATTTCTAGGTAAATCATTTCAATTTCTTTAAGAAATTGATCTGGAGTATTCCAATAAAATCCACTACACGGTATTGGTTCTGACATTATAACTCGATGGGATACTTTTATCATAATTTTCAGATATTTTTTATTAGCTGCTGCATTTTTCTTTGTTTTAACGCTAATCGCCTCTGATAACTTTTCAATAAAGTTAAATATATCATTATCTGGTAAGAGATCTAGCTGTTTCTTGCTTGATTTTAATGTTGCGTCCCAAGACAATCCTGGAGCAGAATAATACAAGCAGGGATCTAATCCGTAATTTATATGACTAACTTGACGAAAACTCAAAAATATCTGCTAAGAATAATACATCTGTTTTCAAATATAAATCGTGATAATCACCAAATGTTTGACAATTAAATTTATTCCAAATATCTTGTGCATATTTGTATTCATCATCTGTGATTTTTTCATCTTTGAGCTGAGAGTAAAAGTTATCTTTGTCAGGCAGAGATGTTTCATCAGATCTGCTCCAATCGTCAGATACTCGTACGGAAAGATACATTTTTTGTCAGATCGACATAGTTTTCACCAAAGCAACTTTGCACATTATTAAAATTGCTACCAGCGCTTGTAGCTCTCTTAACAAGCTCATCTAATGAAGATGCCATAAATTGTAGACTGTCAATTTAACGTAATTTACAGAGTATCATCGACATATACTTTTCAAGATTATTTGGAAAACTTTTTACTTTATTTAATGTTAGATTAACTTAAATATTTTCACCACAAAAAGCTTCTACAATGATATGACTGTCAAAGCCACGAAAGTTATATAAACTGCGCGAATAAAATCTAGAGCATGGATTTTCAATTGCAACTGTTCTGAGCTGCTCCACGATATTGGCCAATGAAATGACTATGATCTCGCACCTTATCACGGACTCCGATAGAGTCTGGCAGTAACTTTTCACAAATATAACAATCAACTGCATAATCAAAATCGAGTTGTTGTTTACATGTAATTGTTTTAAGTAATGTTAGAAATTTCATTAATTTCGTCTATTAAAATTTTTTGTAACCACACGGCATATTTTTCATCTGCATATAACTTTATCGGAGATGAAAATTTACCGCTAGCGCAACAAACTACTTTATAAGCTATTCCACAAAGAATATGGTTTTGTATTTTTCTAGTACTTGATTTATTCGGATTATTTTCTGCTTCAAGCACAGGAATAAATAGACACTCGAAATCAGCGTAAATAACAAAAGAAATATTTAGTTTATAATCAGATTTAAAAAAAATATTATTTCCTATTCGCAGGGCATAGTTTTTATTTTGAACATTTACGCAGTATTTGAGATGCGCTTGTAATATTTTATCGCTAGAAAAACTGAAAACATCTATAACAGAAATACTTTTTTATTTTACTATACTATATGTTTTATTTCACGAAGTTGGTTTAAAATTATTTTATCTCAGCTGTGTTTATTTATTTCACTGTCTGGACGTTCAATCTCTGTAGCAGATATCATGGCACATTGTTATTGCTTTAACTTGATTGTAAGACTCTTGCCCTGGCAGCTGATTATCGTTTTCGTCAAGTTGTTTATCAAGAGGATAATAAGCTCCAGAATATTTATGTCATGGTAATAACCAACTGTGTTTCAGTTTCAGCAATTTGCCAATTATTTTATGTATATTTATACCTCTTCCAATTATTTCTCTGTTGTTGCATTTTTTGACAATATGTAAAAAACTTGTTTGCTTAAGTCATAAATCTATTGCAGTGGCATTCGCAAGTCATTACTTATTTAGTCGTCTACTTAAATAATCTTGTCAGTACAACTTGCTCCTCAGATCTTTGTTGCTGGCAAAAAGATACTTTTTCTTTTTCCACAGATTGTGCAAACACTTTTTAGCATTATTATAGTTTTTATATTTTTGTCATCTCTATTTTCTTTTTTAGTATTAAACTTAAGACAATATGATGACATTGTATATCAGTGAGTTTAGAGAATATTAATTAGGTAACTTTATAAAAATTAATTGCAAGATTTAGGTGGCTCTGCAAAAATTAATTGCAATCTTATCAATAGCGTGAGAAGGTAGTTTGTCAAATTGCAAAATAAACTTTAAAAAAATCTGTATTTTTGGTCATCTATTTAATAAACATTACGCCATAATATCCACAAGCGGAAGTTGAAACTGGCTGAATTTGATTGCACGAATAATTTATTATTTTATTTTAATCATATTTTCTTACTGCCTTACTTTGTTGAATTCCGAACGAGTCGAAATAAATATCAAAATAATCTACCCAATGTGCGTCATATCCGTCAATAAAATCTTGTATACTTATAACACATGAACCTAGAAAGGTTACCGTCTTTGACGATGGAATCGCTGTAAATTCATCTTTGGAATAAACTCAGTGAATTTTCTTTTTACTTTTTTATTTTATTAAGTTTATAAATATTACTTAACGCGGGCGATTGTGTGGGTCGTAACTTCATCTCTTTGTTTTTGGCAGCATTAGCCCTCGTCCTTGTCCTAACAGACCTGGCAACAGACTGTCCGCAATTCCTGTTAGTAATGGGCCTATTGGATTAAATGCACCTTTTTCGCTGACGTGTCTTTTTTTTACTCGCTGTCTTTCTTTTTACAGTTTTTCGTTTGGCCATTATATTTATCAGTCACATAAAATTGCCATCGACATTCATACGAACATTTTCTTTATACCATGACCTTTAACTGCCTTCTTCGTTGCGCCAGATACTGCTTTTGATGCAGCTGCTAATTATAATGTACCTAACACTGGTGAAAGCATAAGTACATGTGTTAATGTTCTAGATATTACAGACAGTACCTGACCGAGAAAACCACCTTCTTTTACTATTGCAGTTATTTGTGCAGCACTTAAATTTAAAACAAAAGGTTTTTGCGATCGTATTTATTTACTTGTTTTTTGGTTGACATTAATTTTGTTAAAGAACTCGTTTGAGCGTTAGGGTTGACCTTTAAAGAAACCCACCTCTGTTTTACAACAGCAGATGCTACTGTCTAACTTGGCCATCAGTTAAATAGATTTCTTTTACAATATACTTGTAATTATATTAAAGTTACGGATTAAACTTGTATTGACATTTTATCTCCAACAGAGTCAACTGTACTAAATCCATCGTTTATCACTAACGCATATATATTAAATTGTGCAGCTGGACATGTTCCGGGTGTCCAAGAAATTTAAATATCAGCTGTGCTGTCTACAGCATTCTTGCCATGGTTACTAACATCAACATAAACTATTTGATAAAGTGTACGAAATTCGTCTACTAATATATGAGATCCATCTCCAGCATCTTGATATTTTTGCATTGAGTCGAGTAAATACATGTACGGTCGAATAATGTTTTTATTAGCGAAATCTGCAAAATTTCATTCTATTGCCCTTTCTGTATACTGTTTTAAATTTATTCTAGCATATAATCATCTAACATTAGCGTTATCAAATATTGCATTATTTTATTGTTGGTTTCTACATCGATTTGTTGCTGAAATACAACAAATAATTGACGCGGTAGTTGTTCAGTTGATGTTGTAACGCGCCAAGTGTAGTTAGTTGAATTTTGAACTTCTGTTTCATATATTTAATGTTGCTGAAAATAAATTATTTGTGGGATTTTGCAGGATATTTAATTCCGCCTTTATAGTGATTGACGGAGTTATTCGTGGCATATACAGCGCAAGTTTGTTTATCACCAATTGTACATCAGCTCCACCATGTGGAAACAAAGAATCGTTTTGATTTGATCGATCAAAAATAAATGATGTTAACTCCACTTAATATGTTATTATAGTCCCTGCAAAAAAACCCAAATATTATACTCTGTGGCAGTTTCATTATAATTTGACGTGATGCTCCTGTAAGTACTTGTCTTTTAACTTAACCCTCATTATAAAGTATATTTCTTACAGTAGTAAAATTATCATTAATACCAAGATTATTGCGAGCAGCAACAATTGAGACTCTTGTAGCGTCTGCATTATCAGCTGATGCTGGCGCGGCAATACCCAAGTTGAAAGCATTATTGATACGAAAACCTCTTACAATTTCAGCATTTACAGCGGCATTAGTTCTCCTGAATACAGACTCACCAGGTGCAGATTCTCCATCTCCGGTTTCCTTCAACCAGATCATATAAGTTGCAGCTGATTTTGAGTAATCATCGGAAAACGAAATAGTATTTAAGATTGTATTTTCAACTTGTAAGTGATTTGAAATATTTTTGACAGTTTGGCTGGCAAGCTGATATCGAGCACTTCTAAATAAACGCCAACTATTATTAATAAGAGCTAATTCTATTCCAGCTGCAATTGCCACAGGTGGAAAAGCGTCTGTCTTAATCTGACCAGGAAGTTCCAACATTGCCGTGTGTGGCAGTAGAAATACGTCCTCGTCTCTAGTATTAAATGTTCTGTCGCCAAATGTATTAGGCTCGTTAGAATTTTCATCAACATATTCAACATTTTCAAATTGTGTTACTGTGTCGTCTCTGTCATAATGTTCTCATAAATCGAGATAATTTTTACAGACTTTTATTTATTAAGTTATACAAAATTATTGCGGCGCTGTTACCTTAAATATTATTTTTTGTATAATTCTCGCGCGATAGAAGTATTTTGGTTGCTATCGTTACGCTGTTACGCTCTGGGTTTCTTCTGTTGGTGCGAGTTCTGATTTATCATTACACCTCTTTGCGGTGCGTTTTTTATTTTATCAGCTATTTTTGTCCTACAGCAGTTCAAGCAGCAGCAAAAGTTTGTCATAGTCAAGTGCAACGTTATAAGCTATTCCTGGAATATTTTCAATAATTTTAGCAAATATATTTCCTGAAATTCCTCCTACTACTTCTCTTCTATAAACTTTTTTCTGTTTCTTTAGGTTTATAATTTTGTTGTCAAATCTTTCGTATAACTAAAAATCTTATAGCTTTTATTGCAAAATATGTTTACTATTGTTTGCGCAAAGGCAGGTAATAAGTAGCAACTTTGTTATTTAAATCTATCTTCCATACTGATCTGTTAACTGCATATTTACTTTTGTTATTTTATTTTCAACATTAAATGGTTAGGCAGTAATATGACGTGGATTAATTTGCATAAGATAACCTGGTATAACTTCTGGTGAAAAACTGTATATTGTTTGTACTTTACTGCCTTTAAAATCCAGAAGCAATAGAGCAATTTATTAATATTGGTTTTACGTCAGTTATAACTACTGACAGTTTGCCATCATACGTAAGAGGTTCATCAGGAAAAATATTATTTTCATATTTAAATCCTATCAGTGATTTGTTACTTTTGGCGATAAAAAAATAGCCATTAGACGATTATCGCTGTTATTCTAGCCCTTAACATGTTATAATTTGCTTCAAGCTGAAAATCGTCTCCAGCTCCTTTATTTTTTTGTTACAGTTTCTTTGACTGTTTTATTTATATCAGTTATGCTGTAGGCTCCTTATAGATTTTTAAATAATTTCTTTCCTAGTGTAAGTTAGTGAAAAACGTGGATTAAAAACAGTTAATTCAAAATCATCATTTACTCCAGTTTTTACATAAGCCATAGCATTCCAACAAATGTATGAAATTAGTCCAATTTCATATTGTTTATTAGGATATAATTCTATTTGCGGAATATACTTACATAAAAATTGCGTTATCTTTATCAGATTGACGTGAGTCTAGTAATAATGTTGCTGACATTTATTATTACATTTATTTTAATAAAATTAAGTTGGCACGATTAAGTTGATGTGTAAAGATTAGTATTCGTGAGATGTTAATAAATTTTTCGATCTCAAATTATCAAGCATATCAATAATTTCGTTGTGAATTTCAGCACCAATATTTCCAGCTTCTTTTGATTATATCAATATCATTAATCTGCCAATCATTTCAGTAACTGATGTAAATATTCGAACTCCTGTTCCTTTTCGTTCTTCTCTATATTATTTACTGGAGTTTCATTAGGTTTAAAAATAATTAAAAGCCCACCCCCTACCTGAAGGTATGTTTCTATTGGCTTGTGCTATTTTTCCAACTTGTAAAGCAATAACACCGAATCTCATTCTCTTATAAAATGAAAGAATAGTTTTCTCTTATATGACTGCTTAACCCATTTCTTTGTTGTCTTAATATTTACTTGTTTTATATACCATCGTTTTTGATCTTCGTTTCCCATAAACTTTATCGTTAACTGATCAACTATGTTTTGTTCCTTTTCAATATCCTTTAATTTTTCTGATAATTTTTTTTTATCTCCAGTGTGGTTAAACCTTCTGCTCTTTGTTCAAATTTAAGTGGATTAATAATTAGCCGATGTATTGCAGCTTGTCTTGCAACAAGATCAGCTATATCTGCTACAAGTGCCTCAATATTCTTTTTTCTTCTTCAGATGTTATAATATTTTTTCATCAGCTGATTCTTGATTTTCTTTAACAAAGCCAACAAAATCTTTTTCTTGTAATTTTTTAAGTTCTTCCTCTGATAGTGGTTTAGTTTCAGGTTGTTTTCGAAGAAAAGTCATGGTAACTGGTTCTAAAATTGTAAATGTTGTTCCTGCTGCTGTTATATGTCCATGTCATGCTTGCTGTACTTGCTGATATTTTACTTGAGATTATTCAATACTTTTTAGATTTTCTTTCTTCCGTACTTCGCGTGTCATTCCATTAACTATATACAATTTTCATAAAAATTGTTGTAGATATTTTTCATGACAACATCGAAACATTTTACTCGTATCATTTGTTATATTATCAAATAAGCAAGTCATTTATTTGCTGTTGATTTATGATATAGTTCAATAAATTTATATTTTGTCACATCATCACATTGCTCGCTTGCGATGTTTCTAACGTTAACATTGTAAAGTTTTGGAAATAATATAAAACAACAAGTAATTCGCCTGATAAAACTTTTAAAATTATAAAACGCCGAGCGAGATAAATAGATTTACATTTTATTACGTGATAGTGATATATATGATTTGATTTATTTTATTTCTTCATCATTTAGCAAAATATCCAGTTGATCAACTGGAACAAGTCCATCTTGTTGTTTAATAATAAAAAAAATCTTCGCCAGTCTCAAAATTATCACGAAGTTTGTCATTATAATAGTTAAATAGCTCGTATGTATCCTGTTGTGGATTAATTGTATAAATATAAACGCGGTCATAGTTAAAATTATCTCCGAGAAGTAAATTCATAAGCATGTTTGTTTTCCCTGACCCAATTCTTCCCACAAGAAGATAATGACAATCTGGAAGTTCATTGTTATGTTTATATTTTACCAAACGTTCTGCATCAAAGTTTAATATTGACTATTTTGTCATTATTGTTATACAATTTTATATTATATAATTTTGTCAAATAGCAAATAAATAAAGACCTATTATTCAAAATTTGGAACATTAGTAGGAGATTCAAAGACAAAAACTTAGCAAGGTGACTTATCTAAATATGCAACTTTTAATCAGCTCAAAAATGAAATTAATAATTTATTAAATATCACACGTGTTAATCAAAATGAAGTTGGCATTTTTCAAGATAAACAATAACGATTAAAGACAAGTAATATACAACTGTCAGATGTACTTTTACCAATTCACAACGCGTTTGTTAATAATATCGTTACATTTGCTGATCAATGTAAAATGCAAGATGCGTGCATTTCGCAATACGAACAATAATGGTATTAATAATCTCAGACCACCAGTAACAGATTTCGACGCTGCAACTAAACAATACTTCGATGATAGTAACATTCAGACAGTGACACCAATAACAACAATTAACAATGAAATTACTGCAATTAGAATTGATGATAGTAATCACATACAAACGTTCTTGAAATTTCGTAGAAATATAAAGAGATCTATTAATTAATTTTTTTGGAAGTCTAGAGGTTATATATATTAAACTCTTTGACATTAGCACAAAAATAAAGGATATTGTCAGTGGCATTCCTAATATTGTTAAAAACTAATCTTGGTAAAATTCCTCATGACGAGCTGACAGTATCGTATACACATTATCAGTATCATCAGATTTAGCAACATGGACACCGCAAAATAACACTATCAAACATAGCGTGGAAGTCCTTAGTGTTCATAGGCTGTCTGTATTTCGCGGTGCAAACTTTAGTATATTTATCACATATTTATAGCGTCATTCAACCGTTAGATGTTCTGGAAATGTATCTCTGGAGTTAAATAAAGGAACTGAAGAAACGCTTATGCTATCAATTGATAAAAAATTTCAAGCAGCGTCTTATTGGTGGTGTCTAGAAATTGTAGCTGAAAATCCACAATTAATTATTTAGATGAGAGTATAATGAATCAAACCCAGGGGCTGGCACCATTACAAACACATATTATATAACGGAAAATATGGTTGATTTTAATCATATTTCAGAAAATTCCAAAACAAGACATGGATCCTCTAATACCACATTACAGATATTACCATAAAAAACGGTAATGCGTACAAAAATGTTACAAATACTATAACAAAATACTTCGAGTGATATCATATTTACCACGACTAATGACTTGATCTGGTATAAGTTCAAGTGGAGGATCATTAAATCCGTTTTTGTTAATAATATCCCGCGTTGGTGTTTCTTTTGAATCAGCTTTTAAAAAAATTAAACCTCGAATTGCGACTGAAACAATTCTTGTAAAACAGCAAGTATCACCTAAAAATTACTTCATCAAATAGGTACCTTTTTGCGGGATAAAAAAAATATGATATGGACGATTTAATACGTATTAATGGCAGTATGTCAACAGATATTTTGCAAATCAGTCAGCAGATATAAAAAGATTATACTAAGTTATGAGTTACAATAGTATTTGATGTTTAATTTTGTATAGCTTTAGACATATCGTTATCAAATAAAACGTCAACCATATTATCAATAAATATTAAATCATCTGCCCAACCTGTCATTCGTTCATAGTTTTCAGTCGCGATGAACCATACTGACCTATAATTTGGTAATACAATAACTTATTATTTTAGTCTTTATGCCAGTATAACCGGACACTAAATTAATGGACTGAACTCTCTTGCAAACATATATATATATATATATATATATATATATATATATATATATATATATATATATATATATATATATATATATATATATATATATATATATATATATATATATATATATATATATATATATATATATATATACATATATATGAGTGGATGAATCTCAGAGACACCCTTTCCCTTCCAACACCTTCGATGTTGACTGAAAAGCCTTATGAAAGTCATCATCAGACCAAGAAAAGACAGCTAAAAAAAATGTCAACATAGAAGATTTTGGAGAGGGAAGAGTTTCTGAGAGAAGATCATCATACGTATATTTGCTAGCAATTTTACTGCATATATAGTTTGATATTTTACTCGAAATTCCTAGAGAGCTCTCGAGATACTTTTAATATTTCATCTTTGGAATAATATAACTTATCTTCATGATGGAACAAGTACATATTAATTTTAACTGTGATAAAGGAATCAGATTCTAACATTTTGATAAATTTTCCATGCGAATCTATTGTCTTATCAACGTATATGTTTTTTAGCTCATCTTCAACTGTAATTTTTGTGTATTTGTTTTTCGATATTGGATTATAAAGATTGTCAATACTTATACCAAGCTCCTTTCTGATCAAAAGAAATTTATCAAGATATTCAGAATTATCATTACAAATCAGAGACCACTTTATCTTGTTTCTATTTTTGAAGTACGTTCTATACTTCTCTTTAATCACAATCGTTATATGCTTACCCTGGTAGAGAATTCTCTTGTTTCTTTTTTTGAAGTACGTGCTATAGTTCTTTTTAATCACAATCGTTATATGCTTACCATGGTAGAGAATTCTCTTTTTCTTTAACGCGACATCTTTCACCGTAACATCTTCCATTATATTTCATATTTCACAAACGTTTTTACTATCCTTATTTTTGAGATGAAATCGCTGGCAATTTACTGTAATAACAAATCATAAAAAAAATCCACCATACTAAAATCAACACATTTTTATAACCTAACGTAAATGTATTAATTCCATAGGAGCAGTATCTTTTATCATCCAATTTGCAAAGACCAGATTTTATTATAATATCCGTCTCAGTTTAGTGACAATTTGATTTTATTGCCATCATTTTAATATGACTACTAAAACTGTCTAACGCCGACTTAGAATTATCAAATTCGATTACTTTGCCGACCACATTTGTTTTTATTCTCTTGGCTCGTTTATGAACCTTGTTATCAGATAATCTTAGGCAATGCATTTTACTACGTAATCAAATAATTTCCGTTATAATTGTCATGGAAAATTCATCTTTAAATATTACTTTTTGTTGTCACCGCAGTGAAATCCGCTATTTACTCGTATAATCAGAAAGATCAATCATATCCCAGTGTTTATTAATTTTTTTAAAATCTCATCATATTCTATTTTGTACATAAACGAATCAGTAAATGTAACTAGCAATTCTGCATCAGGTCACTCACTCTTAACAAAGTTATAATGAAACTAGTACATCAACCATTTCGATATCTTGGGTACTGCCATATCAACATAAACTGGTTTTATTCAACTCTAGATTTTTCTTTCTCATATGTATCGCGATAAGATTTTCATTAAAAATTTTCATATTGGAAATTATCAGATTCTACAAGATTATTACGACTTTCAGCGTTATTAGCAATTTCTTTATTGACTCTCTTCTATTTTCAATGTTCTTTTGGAAGATGCTATTGTTCATGAGCTTAAAGATTTTTTTCTTCAAATTAAGTTGTTGCAGCTTCTCTTTGTCTAGTTTTAGAGTCGGTATAAAATCTTTCATCCAACAGGATTGATTAAACATTAACACACTATGAACTTTTCTTAGTACCAGACCAAGGTCAAGTGCCTGTTTCAGATTTATATAATGAAAAATATATCTCTGCTTGTCAAGAAGATTAGGTACTAGCTTTTAAACGACTCATTTACCACTATTGTTAGAACTCGATGAGTAATTACGTTGTTGCTCTTATAACAAAGAGTAATAAATCAACGGTGACTTGGGATAAAACGGATAATCGTTATTTGCATCATGAAGATCAACGGGATAGTCGAAAAAAAACCTCAATAAAATAACCAATATTATCAGTTACAATTTTTTCCGTTTCTTTTAAAACTACTGTGAACCTATGCAATGAAATCTGATAAATGTTATCGGCTTAGACATTACCTAGTGATAAAGATTTTTTGTGTCAAGATAAACCATGAAAAACGAACGAAATGTCTTATCATAGTTGCTCATATACCTGTTTTTCTCGCGGGAAAATTTTATTGTTAGAAAGTTTATTCAACGTCTAATTCCCAGTTCTGTGAAACAAAGCATGCCAGGGTCTGTTAACAACTCCAATTTTATTTTGCTGTGCTTGAGTAATGCGCCCCAACTTAATCCTGGTCCTGAGTTATACCACGCTGGGTCAAGACCGTAGTTTTCAAATATATCTGCGAGCAACAACACGTTTCTTCTGTGATCAGATACAGGACATCTTAATCTGCAAAGGTTTTACAGTCGAAATCATTCCAAATTTACTGAGGGTAAGCATAGTCGATATCGCTGACACATTCAAGATTTAATCAAGAATAGAAATCTCCCATCCAGGTAAACTTGTTTTATTACATCCATCCCACTCGTCAAGATATTCATATGGAAAGATACATATCATGTAAGTAAATTTGCTTTGTCACTGAAATGATCAGTCAAATTATCAAACTTTCCACATCTTTTCATGAGTTTGTATAACTATAAACTGGACACTATACGAAAATCTCAACTTTCCGAGTGTCACAGACATATACTTTCCCGTAATGTTTGGAATGCATTATATTTTATCGTTGCTATTGATTTTAGGCCGTTATTTATATTTTTGTTGCCGAATGCTTCTACGATAATATAAAAGTCATAATCACAGAAATTATGTACGACAGTTGGAACGAACACTGGCATGGTATATTTAAGATTAAATTTGTCAAGAGCTGGACCGCGATACTTACCTGTAATATGACAGTGATCCTTTACTCGATCTTGAGTTGCAAATGCCTGCTTGCAAATATGAATTTTTTTTCAAAGCAAATTCTGTTTCTTGCTTATTGCAAGCGGTTTCATTTTCGTTATTCTATCTAGCAGCATCGTGACGTCATCAACCTCAATGAGATTTTTCAAAATCCACAGAGCATGATTTTCTCTGCGATAAAGTTTAACAGGTTTTGATAAAATTTTATCAACAGCACATACAACTTTATATGCGACCCCATAAAGAACATGTATTTGTACTTTTCTTGCAGCAGATTTGTCAGGATTATTTTCTACTCCTTGCACATGAAGTAGAAGTCGTAGTATATTATCAATGTAACTTTCATCTTGTGTCTGTAATTCGTGAACTGTAATGTTTTCGTCTTTATCTGGCATGGATATTCGTTGTAAGTTTGAACAATATTCTAGGTGAAGATCTAATACTAGCTGGTACTGACTTGCATCCCTCGAGACACTTAAGGCAGAAATGTTTCTTTTTGCTGTGCTTGCTTTACTGCCCATCGACTCAACCGTTATAGTTTTTGATCCACACGTAGTGGTTTTTATGGAACATCAAGTTTGTTGTTGTTTGAATCTAGCAATATCTGAAGTGGCTCTATAGCTGATATATCTTTGATAAATATTTTGTGTACCATCATGGACTCCAAATATACCACCTGGCAAAAGTAAAATGTTTTGTTTCTCAAATTTTGGAATTTGATACTCAGAGACAGGATATACATTTCCGTAAAAGTTTAGATTGTTATAGTGACAAACGTAATTTGATATTCTGTTAGCATGCTTATCTTACGAGAGCAACGCTGATAATAATGCCCATTTATACAACATTTTGAATTTTTAATTTTATTTGGTAGATCAACATTAGAGGTATCTCGCAAATGGATTATATATCATTGCATGAAACAAAATTTCTTTTATTTTATGACATCTCCAATCCGATCTAGATGTTTTGTATTCATCACTCTTTTCTGTATCTCCTGAAATATATCATTTGACAATGACATCAAATTTGTTCCAATCAAAATTATACGGATTAGCCATGTAATGTAAGGACCGGCAAGTTCTTTTAACTGTTGTTGGTGCTGATACTGTTGTTGTTGGTGGTGGTGTTGGTGTTAATCGACGATCTGATCTGATGATACACTGAACTTTGTCAAACAAACATGAAATTGCATAAGGATTTTTAGACCCTTGTGCGTTGCAAGCTCAGATTTTACAGTTGGTTGAAGTAAACGAAACAAGTGCTTGTTATCTGTCAAAGTTTATGATAAGAAATAACTGTGATTTCCATAAACTGCTTCATGATGCAGCTCAACAAATTTGACTGTTTAAAAAGCGCCGCATTGTTCTCGTCATATGTGTTTGATTGTCAATATTGTCCAGTCCGTTAAACAATATAAAACAACCCGTATTTCTTCTGATAAGACGATCAACGTTGTAAAAAGTCTTGAGCAAGACAAATTGCATCACATCTATTCCTCGACAATGAAAATTAAGTTTTGATCTTGTCTATTTCAGCATAGTTTAACTGGATGTTATCAAAACGACAATCTTATGTTCGTATGTCTCCCGCTATTCAGTCTGTACTCAGAATTGTGTTATCAAAAAGATAAATCTTATGTTCGTCTGTGGCCAGCTCGGCTATAGGAACAAGATCTTCTGATGTTTTTAAAAATATATATCTTCGCCAGCACCAAGTTAATTCTTTCATTTATGTTGTAATTGTTAACCTATTCAATATTGTTCTAATAGGGTTTGGTTGTATAGATTTACACCAGATCGTTGTTGAATATACCGTTGAGAAGCAAGATTTAACTAGTTTGTTTTGCTAGATGCGGTATGTCTTATTATCAGTCAGTGACAATCTTGTAACTCAGAATTGTGTTTACTTTTTTATTACTCGTTCTGTGTCAAAGTTTATTATGCTCATCATATAACATGTGCAAAAAATTTTGTCAGCAGCAATTACAATAACATGAGCTATTTCACAAGATTTGTTACGTTAATCAGTAGTTTATCTGTTGAACCAACAGCAACTACAGCTGCAGATGTTGATCTGATAAATTATCTTAAGAGACCAAGAGACACAATGACCGGCAACCTAATCATGTCCGAACAATGAGAGTCAGATAAGAAACAACATATCCTCCTATCAACGTTAACAACACACAAACCGTGAGTTTTGTAAAATTTAATGTTGTCAGTAATAGTATTTTGTCAATAACTGGTGGAAAGATGACCAGTGTCTTAAGTATGTCTGGTCAGCAAGTGCTAATCAATGAGAAAAACATAGCCAACTATCGATCCAGATAACTTTCAACAGTAAGTTTTGTCCATCTTAATGCTGTCATCAATAGTAAGTTGTCAATAATTGGTGGAAAGATGACTGCAAATATAAGCAAAAGCAAAAGAGATTGTAAATCTTGAAACTTAATACCCCCTATTAAAATAAATAACTCACAAGCGGTACGCTATGTGTAATTTAGCTCTGTAGATAAAATAAGTTGTCATCTGGTGAAATGATGGCTGGAAATATCGATATGGGTGGAAAATTAATATTTAATGCTCAACTTGATAATACAACTTTGACAAATAACAATTATTTAACAAATATAACGTTTGTCAAGAATAAACGTATAATAAATTCTGGTGATAATATGGTGGGATATCTTGACATGGGATTGAACATGATAAAAAATACTACGGCAATTCCATCAGCGTTATCAGATTTAACAAATAAAAAAATACGGCGATATTAACACGGAAACAAATATTGCATCCCGACTAGCAAAATCCAATGATACGTATGGTTTGAAATCTCGACATGGGATAAATTAAGATATCAGCTACGGCAATTCCATCAGCAGTATCAGATTTAGCAAATGAAAAGCACGTTGATGATAACAAAGCAACGAATATCACATCACCAGTAGCACAATCCAGAGATGATATGACAGGTATCTTAAACATAGGCTCAAATAAAATAACAAGGGCCTATAGTCCAATTACCCATTTAATTTAGCAAATAAAATGCATGTTGACGCTGAGGTACGTTCATCATCATTGAGTACAATTTCTTCTGCAAATGCTAAGTTTCTTAAAAGATCCGGTGACACAGTTCCAGGTGCGATATATATGGTCGACAAGTAGATTGTTTCTACGTATGTGCCCGTTTCAACATTCGAGCTGACAAATAAACAGTAACTGAATGGTATTATACGGTCGCAAGTGATTGGTGGTAGTACAAAACGAGCTAAAATAGTGTTCGTTTTATTCCACATCTCGCAGATCCCGTTAATAATCGTTATGGTTTTGCTGTAACAGCTGTCGTAGCAATATTTAATATTCTGTTATGAGGTTAAATAAATGCTCATGTCGGATACGTTATGACTGGCAAATAGAATGATCAAATGATGATACAACATGGGATGAGCTGTATGGGGCAGTAATGGGTTTATTTTGTTAATACTACTTCTCAGCACGTTACAGTTAGCCCTGCAAGAACAATAAACAAGTACACTTATTTCCCTATTTATGTTATCAGCGTATTTTAATCTATGTCTGTTGATCCCCATCTATCAGAGTCGCAAAAGAATTTTATAATTGTATACTAAACCCGAAAACGGAGATTGAAGTAGCTGATTTTGATTCGCTAGACCAGAGAGTGCCGAGGAATTAAAAGCGATAAATATAATTGGTCGAAAAAAAACTTTACGTTCTCCCGGTTTAACCGAGAACAGTGACAACTTTGCTAGAGTTTCAGGAATTAGAGGATTTCAAAACATTCATAGCCTTTGGTATAATTGGCAAATACTGTTCGGTAAGTGAGTGTAAGGAAAGGCGGTTAAAGGTTGAAAAATATTTGCTAAATACACTGCTTTAGTTAAATAAAGAAAATGTTTTGACTATTGATAAATTTAGCCTTGTAAAAACAAAATTTCATGGTTATAAGAGACCAGAGCAAGAGCGACTAAAAAAGATTCACGACAAACTAGCTGAAATGAGGAAGCAAGTTTCATAAAAATCGTAAGCTCAAGGACATATTTTGCTAAATGTCTAGTATTTCGTGTACTCAATATGGACTATCATGATAAAAAAGACGCTTTGAGAATAGTAGATAAGAGTACTGACTCTAACCTGCTAACAACAGCATATCTAGTTCTGATATCTAGTTTTCAAACCGGCAATACAGAAAAGCATGACGTATGTCATATTAATGCTACACTAATCGCATCAGAATTGAGTCCAGTATGTATTGAGTTATATGATGATGTCGAACGAGATATATTTCATCAAGAGCTTGACGAAAATTCAACTGTGAAATCTATTATTGTTAAAAATTATGAAATACATAATGGTTTTAAAAATATTGCGTTGAAAAACTATACAAAAAGGCTGGAAAGTTACTGACAGAAGCAAAATACAAATATATCAAAGAGCTGATTGCCAGATACCTAAATCTAACCCTCATGGATATAGAGTAAAATGATATTCTCGGTCTTTTAAGTTTTGCAGCAGCGTATGCAATTCTTAAGCAACATTTAGTACTTAAAACCTTTAAACTGGGTCAGTTATCTATGTTGTTAGTTTTACGACTATATAGTTTAATTACTTGTCTGTTAAAATTTGAATTCTTTGTATTTCATTTCTGTATTATTGTGTTTTACTGTGATGATGGTTATCTTCACGGGATCTGATATTTTTGATAGAACTGTGGTGTTCATTTACAAAATAAATATGATTCTTGGCTTTCGTAAGAGTTTGCTTAGATAGCCGGGTTGATAAACAAACGGCGTAAACGATTGGTTTTAGCCGAGGTCTTTTCTAGGTATATGTGTTTATATCGTGCACGACAATTATCAGATGATGAAATAACCATGTTTTCCTCGTGCACGTGCATGAAATGACGCTTTTGTTTGCTTTAAATACACTTATGTCCCTCTGAAATAGTCGTATAATATCTCTCAGAGGTGCCTTAGTCAGTGTAAATTATGCCTTGAAAAGAAGGTATTATAATTCTTGTATTGGAGTGAGTCGTACAATATACCTTGAAGAAGAAGGGTATATTTATCTTGTTCCGGAAAGAGTTTATTTTTCATTGCATCTAAAGAGCCCGGGATGTATCTTGTTATAGATGACAGCTATAGGAGTTAATTTACCTTTCGAATGATAATTTATTCCCTGTTTTAGAACGAAAACATTAACTGAAATTCATTCTACATTGGAACAGTACAGGACAAAATGTGGTTCAACGTGAAATTCTGGACATTCGTTAAAAGAATCATCTGACGTCATTACCCTCCATCTTGGAACCAAATTGAGATTCAAACTATTCAGTTAAAACTATTTATTAATAAGACTCATATATTTTCACAATTATATGATAAATGTTTGGATTTTTATTCACAAACCGTAAGACCTGTTTTATATTTTCAACTTTTCACCGTGTTTTATAGGGGGAAAAAATCATCTTTGTTGAAGCTTACAAAGCTTGTTGTCTCCACTATTGACTCTTGTCTTGTTACCTTGAACGAGCCGATACCTAACATTAGTTATATCGACGAAACAGAAGATATTTATCGTGATAGAGTCAATGATATTACTGAACACATTTTAAACCACCATTTTCACCATCAGTATTAACAGATATGGTGATATCTCATCCGAAGTGTATGCTAAGCATAAAGCGTTTCTTGCCTATCCTGTCAATAAAACATTTAGTGCTCTGATCGATAAAGTTTCAGCTGAATTTTTTTTAGTTCAGCTACTGAAATAATTACAGAAACAGTTTCCAAATGACGAAAAAAAGAAATAATAGACCTCAGTCATATTTCATCTGGTATCCAAGACAACGACAGAGACGAGGTGATCAAATATTATAAATATTGACATAAAAACTTTATTGTATCAGACGCGCCAGAAAATGAAAAGTTATACATCGTGTAAAACAAGATTTAAAGTCAGTACTTTTTTAATTGTGAAAACCACAAGAAAATTTTAATAGTCCATACTTCAAATTTTGACTCTCATTTGTTTCCATCGGTTCGATCTCTCGGTTCTTGATAAATAAGTTAATCATGTGTCACGCATAACATTGTTGTCAGTTATCAGCTGACAAGATGAATAACTGAGTTATGAAGTGATAGCGAAGATGTAGATTCTATTTGAGAACATGTACAGCCATTATTTGGAAAGGGATATTCATGGGTGTATTTTTAAAACAGTGTACTCGTCAGGAATCCCTTGATTTTCAAGAAATCAACTGGTGATGCAGAACTAGTAACTTATAGTCATGTAGCGCATATAAAAAAGTACACAACAGGTGGCGCGATGTAAAAAGAAAATGCCGAAATTCCGAATGCCACAATACCGTAGAACCCATGATATCGTAAGAACATATTCTATAAAATTTCTTTTTCAGTAAAAACTGTTGTCTGCGTCCAATTTGTGCAATGTCTAGTTTAAATATTTCTAAAACAAATTGAAAATAGAATTAGGACAAATTATTGCATACATGTGTTCAGTATATGCAAATCCAAACTTTATGGAATTATTGATATTTTCAAAGACGGTGAACTACATCACGGCTGTTGCATGCAAACATAGGCTAGCTCAAGCCGATATGACAACCTGATGCTAAAGAAACTCTTATTTGATTTGAAATTCCACCAAGTTGACAGTGTTTAGATTCTCTGGCGACAGATTAGAAATTTTAAATCTATGAATGAAATGACGTAGGGTTTTATTTTTGCATTTTTATAACCTTGATCCCATAATTTTTAATGTCGAAGTTGGTCACAAGTTTACAGGATGGTGGGAGAATACGATACTGTACAGGATAGATAAATTATTACTGGTCATGTATACGCTCAGTACTGACTATCTCAATAACGAGTGTCGCTTTTTTTCTGATTTTATACGTACCTTAATGTTGATTAATCACTTTATTTGAATCATCCTACATCAACATTCGGGGCCCAAGTAGTCCAAAGCACTCATCGTCCCGGATGACTGCCATCTCACACCTGTCTTCGTGGGTTCGAGTCTCAGGCTAACGTGGTTATATGAGAAAGCTTGCCTGTAGCTTCTCGTTGGGTCGGAGGTTCTTCCCGGGATTTGTGAGGGTTCATCCTCCACTTGTTATGCTGGCAGCCATGTATAGCCAATCTTGTGCTGAAATATGGCGTTAAACACTACATCATCATCAACAACAACAACATTATTTTGGAGGGTCATTATTTACATGCCCTAATAACACATCCAACGAAACTCAATGTTAAATTACATAGAATTTTTTTGACGATTTGAACCTAAAGAAGTGATCCAGTACCAACTGGACTGAATGTCACGCGTTGTGATGGCACAATGATAGCTACGCATGCTAGCAAAATATTGCATTATTTTATACTGTGACTATTACATCCGACGTGCTCCTTTGTTTTTGTTACTTGGCAACCATTGTAAGCAATAAAAACAATATCATCTGAAAGTTTCTTGATGACAGTTAAAGTGCAGAGAATTCATTTACCAGGATTAAATAAACTTAGGTTAAATTATAGTAGTATTAAATTTTAGAACAAAAGTTGATATTTAAATTAAGATGAGTAAATGCTCCAACCTGACACCATCGATATACATTATACTCAATTTTTTTCACCAATAACTTAACAATGTCAGAATCATGCATTATTTTCCCAGAATGAACTGCATCATGCTGTACAACACGTATGTCTTAAAATAGCATCGTGGATTAGGAACTACTTGTTATTGTAAACATCAACAAAAATATGTACGCGCATGTAGCAAAAACGCCGGACCCTTCGAATTTTTAGATTGGTCGGTGGATGAACTAAGCAAGTTGTTTGATCTACATGAAAGTAGAGATAATAAAGTTTACGATATGGAAAGGTTCGTTTGAGTCACAAAAGAGACTTTCCACAAACAAACCAATGAATGTTCGGCGATGCTTTTTCATTATGATGACGTACATGTTGTAAATATCATTCCGATCATTTAAATAACTTATATCGGAGAAATGTTCGCAGCGATCTGCAAATTGAATGGTTCTGACTAAGAACCATTTTCTCTGGAATCTATCAAAAATGGCACAGAAAGAAACGTTAAGGTCAAGGGCTAACCCGTCTCTCTCAGAGACGTCTAATTTTACAAATCAATTCAATCATATAATTCGAAAACAAAAATGGAACTGAAGAAGGCCGGTTCTGGTAATGAAGCCAGGGCATTAGAGTCAATAAGCCATTATACCAAAGAAGAACAATTTTCCGCTGGCGAAATGGCCTTTCACACTCTGGCTTTTTGGCAATTTTTCCCGTTTTACTTTTAAAAAAAACAATGTTTGGATCTTTAGAACAAATCATATATATAATGTAGCTGGTTTCCCTGAAAGAAGAGCATGCATGTGATTGGAGAATTAAAATTTTTTTTATCTAAATTATAGCTAGTAATATTAATGGCAATAAGTGTACCTACTTTTATGCTTCCTAAATTTCCTCAAAATGTACTTTTTTAATTATTTTGCTAATCATATTTACATGGGTTAAAATATTAGGGAATAGCGCAAAATTGGACATTTCCAAGGGAAACAACATTCCAGTAGAGACTTTAGTGCACTCAGAAACGATTGAATTTAATATTCCATAACAAAACAATATTTAATCCAGCGTCTTCTTTAGTATATCATTTTAAAAAATATGATTTGTTTCCAATATTATGAGTCCTATAAATGATAGTCGGATAAATCATGCCTCCAGATCTGTCCTGATTCTAATAGATGCAATAATCCATCAGTATCAACACAGACAGGGGATGGATTTGTCAGGCTATCTCAATGATAGAACAGAAGCACGCGTGCAATCACATCAGCGATTGTCCCTCCAGCGAATCTGCCCAGGTAATAAATTTAGTTCATCACATCTAGAAAAACTGAATTTAATTGTATTGACAAAAAAATAAAATACTTCTATTCCAGACCAGCTGGACGAGGTTTTTCAATGCGTGTTGATTAAAAATAGGACTCAAAATTGAAATTTTCAGTAGATCAAAATGATTTTGGAAACTGAGCGTGCGATACTCTAAAAAGTTCAAATTTTGCTGGGCGGTGCTACATGCATACGAATACCGCTCTGTTTATTTCATGATCCAAGTTTTTTATACTTTTGGATTCAGCTGGTATTAAATTACTTTGTTTCTTGTGTTAGGTTCTTCATAATACTAAACATTATGTAGAAACAATTGAGTATACTAAAAAATGTTAATAAATTTGTATGTAAACATAAGAACAAGTTTTTTTTATAGCAATATTGCGCTCCTAATATCATGCTGTATATCTGAGAAAAATATTTCACATTTTCCGATATAAATGCAATAAAATATAACTGTATTGTGACAATAATATCAAACGCCATATATACACTAAATTCTAAACCAGCGTACTATTACCCTTTGTGTGCATTACCTAGATAACACGAAAACTTCACACTCTTCTCAATCACCGTTCGTTTCAATCACAATGTTTAAGGTAAGTATATGTTGTTTCCATCTCAGTTTGACAAGAACAGAGACATGACGTGAATTGATGACGTTTAAGTATACAGTTGTACATGGGATAGAATATACTACTTCTAGCCACAAAGGCTCGTATCATTTCTTACAAGTTACCATCATATATGTACTATATAATAGATACAAGGGAGGACACTTCTGTCCTTTCTCGCACAAAGTCGAATGACTGAGCTAAACATCGGTACCAAATTTATTAAGCTACGCGAAATATAGCTTGAAATATCGGCGTTTATTCTTAAATAGGTCGTGCGAGAAAGGACATAAGTGTCCCCCTTGTATCTATTATATAGTACATGTATGACGGTAGCTGGTAAGCATTGATACGAGCCCCTGTGCTTCTAGCCATCGGGCATCAACCCCATGAATATAAGGATGTCACGAGTCTTGCGAGTACGACTGAAAGCCAAGATAACCACTGTATTGAGGATGGATGGGCACAGTAAACGGGCATCAGTTATTTGATCAGTTTTTATTTGTTCTTTAAAAAATAAATGCTACACAACACATGTGTTACTCCGCATAGCGCATTGGTACCTACGCCAGGCAGGAGATCACAGTCCTCACGTTTTCTTCGAAAAGCACTTTACGACAGGTGTTATAAATCATATGATCTGCATGAAATTGAGCGTCACGTACAGCTGAAATTTTAATTTTGTGTACCGTATACACACTCCTATAAGTCGATCACAAATGCAAACAATATAGACCTTGATCTATGTTCGCATAATGCGTTAGCAGATTATGGTATATGCTGTTTTTTTTTTCTTCAACTGACTACTCCTAGCAAACAGCACAGATAGATCTTCCGGCACATTATGTCATAGCATATCAATGTCTGTGCAGTTTGCAATTGAACTAGATTTATGAGAGTACAGACGGTAATCTGTTTTTGTACTTTGAAATTCTAAAGTTAATACTTATCAACCTTAGGTAACGATCTTTAAGCAAAAAGCATGTAATTTGTAAATTGGAACCAATATGTATATTGAAGTGTGTGACTAGTAGAGGCATACTGTATCACGTGATATACATGAACCAGATCACACACAATAACTGAACTCTTGGTTAAGTGCGGGATTTGTCACTCAACCATCAAATAACAGAACTTAAAATGACCGGACAACCAAATCAAATCAACTAGCTGAGTTCGAATGTTCTCCGAACCTTAATTTTATAACATGCAATCTTTATAACATGCAATCTTCATCTGCTTTCTTGAGGTCAATCCTACACCTGAATGTATTGTAACGAGAAAACCCATGGACTTTAATTTTCGTTTCGATAATGTAATTCTCGTTTCATTAAAGTTTGATTTTAAATGTTTGGTGGGGTTTTTAAATCCATCTATTGTCTTAGTTTTGCGTAACGTGATTCTGTCTGGGTATATACACGGGCTGATATGGTGTGAAGACGTTCCCTTGCAAGTGAAGCAGCATAACCACCCCACCAGAGCAAGCACATTTGTTTGCATTTCATCGGACAGGTAGGTCCAGCTAGAGAATCGGAAAAGAGTAGTGACAATGTCTTCCGTCGACCAAAAGACAGGGGGTACAAGGCTCGACCAAGGTCATGTGACAATACACGTTTTCACTGAGGATAACTCTTCTTTCATCATTTCGCACTGTCATCTCTCTCTCTCTCTCTCTCTCTCTCTCTCTCTCTCTCTCTCTCTCTCTCTCTCTCTCTCTCTCTCTCTCTCTCTCTCTCTCTCTCTCTCACACACACACACACAGATAACGCAGAGACTATGCTACACAGTCGGCGACTCTGCGACCAACCCTGCGACTATGTAGGCAACCGAAAGAAGACCCAGTCAGCGATTCAGCGACACAGTCGGCGACTCTGCAACCAAGTCAGCGACCAGAAGAAAACACCGTTTGAGACGTACGATCAAGTCGGCGACCAATTTATCGACTCAGAGATCAAGTCACCAACTGAGACCAAGTCTGCTTCACATCTGGCGACTCTGTGATCCAATCGGCGACTCTGCAACCAAATCGGCGACCAGAGGAAGACCCAGTCGGCAACTCTTTGACCATGTCAGCGACACATCTGACGACGATTCAGTTCACGACTCATAGACGGAGTCGACGGCACAGTCGGCGACAACAGGATACCTAACTGACGACATAGCGACTCAGTCGGCGACAAGAAGCCATGAATAAGACTCTGTCCCGCAGAGAAAGAAATATGTCGCTCTCAGGAGTCCAGTACTCAGACAGATTCAGCAGGGGATCAGTCCAAATACAAGACCTATCCTAAAGAAACCAAGATAACAAAACTCCGGGTAGTGTTGCCGAGGAAGTGCCGCTACAGTATATCAGTGGCTGCAATTCGGAACACCTCAGCTATTTACAAAACAAGGATTAATTGGTAAGTTGCGAATGCATCGAACTAATTTTAATTTTTAAGTTTTCGGTAAGTTCTACATTTAATCCATTCATAGAAAATAACCTAGGTGTCCAAATAGATTGAGGTTTCTTTATTAGCTGAGAAATATCAAGAAGACAGAATGAAATATTCCAAATATAGAGACAAATTTTGTTGCATAGAAAAAAAACATATAATAATCTGTATGGTGCCTGGTTGGTCCGATCGTAAGACACAGGCAAACATCTGCTACGCTCTTGTTTACTCGTATCTGGGACAGAATTTCTTCCTTTTGTGTGGCCTCCTACTGCTTCCTTATTTTCATTATCTTCTTTTTCTCCATCATCTGATTCTTTCTTTCATCTTCTTTATTCTTCACATTCCAATAGGCCAAAGTTATCCATTACTGAATTATCTTTGTGATACAAATTTAACGATACATAAAATGGCAAAGACTCTACTTTTTCTTTGACAGAGTATTGAGAACATTTGTGTGGTATCGGGATTACAGCCGGACCGCCTAATCAAGCACTATGTCAGCGACGATGCGTGCCGGGCGGAAGTGGTACTTCCAGGGATCTGGTACACGGATTTCGACAGGAATATTGGAGGTTTGTATTAAATAAAATTAACGAGCAGTCATCTAAATGAGAACGGTTTTCAGTTTTGTCCCCACCCCAAACCAAACCATATATAATTTTCGGAAGACAACGTTTATGAAATATTTAGAATAAATTGTTTCCAAATTTCAAAATATGTCAAGAAAAATGAGACTGCGTCTCTGATAAAGCAACAAATATTTATTTGTATTAATATCCATTTTTAAGTGACTATATGTTTATATGTGTGTCGGGGTCTTTATAGGTGGGGGAATGTGGTTGAAGGACCAACTTCCCAGTCTGGCCCTGTTGGGGTAAAGATGGAATTACATTTATGAACTGATTATTCATGTACACTGCATGATCGCCTCTCACTTTCAAAACTTTGGTACGCTTCCTTGCATAAAATTTTACGATAACGGTCCCATTGTAGGTGCAAAACGTGGTTGACATTTGTAAAGGCAAAAAAAAAAATGTGTTATAATGGATCGCATTTGTTTGTTGTTTTTTTTTTTTTTTTTTTTGTTCTGGTTCAGGTTTCGTTTGATACAGATTGACCCTGCTAATATTCTCTCTCTCTCTCTCTCTCTCTCTCTCTCTCTCTCTCTCTCTCTCTCTCTCTCTCTCTCTCTCTCTCTCTCTCTCTCTCTCTCTCTCTCTCTCTCTCTCTCTCTCTTGTAGTTAGATATGTACAGCGATCATGGTTGCCCTGGAAAAGTATGCCAACATTGGTTATCGCTTGCAGCTCAGGTCCTGGACACTGTTGTATCTACTATAATCATGCAAGTGCGCATTCGCAGGTATCAGTTATGTTAGCACCCTTAAAAATAAATTGTGGTTGTAATGACCTTCTTCTATGGCTATCCTGGCTAGGCAAATTAAATTTTCAGTGTGATGCAACAAGTCCGCTCACAGTTTTAGTCACAGAGGAGTGCTGTTCCCACCTTTGATTTTTATTTTTACCTGGACCTAGCAAGAGACCTAAGAATACCGTATTGTTCACTTCGTGTTTTTGCAGTTTACTTTGTGACAGGATGAAATAATTTTAGTAACAAAATTATATCCTTGCATGAAATATCTGGTTTATAGAACTTATTGATTTGAGTTCTTATACTTTAATAAAATATGTTCCAATAATTGCATCTTTAGGGTGGTACTAAAGCGATTCAGTTTCAGTCAAACCATGACAAAATAGTATCAGCCATTTGCAAAAAAAAATAATTGGTATAATAATCCAATGACGTTATTTAAATCAGAGTATTTCTTTTTTATATGCAAGGAAACTTTCAAAATATACAAGTGAACGTTCCAATTTTGAGAAGAGTGCTTATAGCTGAAGCAATCAAATGCCAGATAAATTCATCAGATGTGTAGATGTCGCTTATGATTGACCTTTTCTTAGCCTGTATACCAAGTTTGATAAGACAGCCTATATACCAAGTTTGATTAGACAGCCTATTTATCAATTTTGATTCGACAGTCAGGACTATATACCTGACGAGTCTGTTTTAAGATTCGGTCCCAAGGGCAGTAACAAGCCCCCCCCCCCGAATATTGCACATTAGCATTGCACCATAGACAAGATTAATTTAAGTCTGTTTAGAAATGAAGAGTCTACGATGGTCACAAACAGCATATACTACATTTAGTTCAAATATGTTTAGAAATGAAGAGTATACGATGGTAACAAACAGCAAAGACAGCATTTAGTTCAGATCTGTTTAAAAATGAAGAACCTACGCTAGTAGCAAACACATTTTGACGAATTAACTGTAGATGACGCATGATGGCTGCAGGGCCACGTTTTAAGCACATTTTATCTAAAGCACAAGTAACAATACTGTAAAAGAAACTGCTCCATATTCAAAGGTTCATTTGTTTTAAAGTTCATAAGTCAGAACTATTTTTGTTAAAGAGCCCAATTTTATGAACATTTTAGCCGCACGTTCCACAATTTCAAAGGCTCGCAAGTTAGAGGAAAATTAGTGTTCAACAGTCCTAAACCTCAATGTTAGTTACTTCGAAGGAAAATCTTGAAAGTCAGAAGGTTCGTCAGTCCTAAAATACTTGAAAAATGGTTCACAAGCCTGAAGGTTCGTTGGTCCAAAAGGTTTTGAAAATGAGTTTACTATTTCAAATAACAATATTTGAATGCAGCTTTTTTTGTATGAAAGGTCATTAATCCCATTATAAACAAGGATCATTTATTCAAAGGTATCATAACTCTGAATATATTCGAATCGTGGTTTATTTGTTTTGCACTGATATTTAAACCCCATCCCCATAGGAACGTATTCAAAAAAGAGCACTAAATACATTTCATTGGATAAAAGATTTTTAAACTGTACATGCACTTATCGTATTTAACAAAAGAATCAATCGAAACAATTTTATTTTAGTGAATATTCTTGTTCTAATATGTGGTGCTCATTCTTTATGTGTCCGTCTGTCTGCCTCTCTCTCTCTCTCTCACACACACACACACACACACAAAAGAAAAGACATACTAAGGCAAAATACAAAATAGTGTACGACTGGTAGGAAACAAGAATCAAAAACATTATTTAAAAAAAAAACATAGAGGCAGTTATGGAGAAAATTGGGATTTCTCATCAAAGGCAAATCATTTACAAAATTAAATGTTTTCTTTTATTATAAAGTCACTCTATATTGTGTCCAAATTTATCAAAAGTTTTACTATACATAACCATGAAACGTGCATATATGACACGAAACCTCCTACCCATAGGAAGTGTTTGCGTAATAAAGGGAATGTTTTTTTTTCAGTCCAGTGTTCAGGCATTGATATATTTGTAGACGTATAGAACGGACACAAATATCCTCAGCTGACCTTTGAACTCTACAATTGATCTTAATCTTGCGTACGTGACATATTATCTGTCAGAGATACACATTTGTGCAGTTTCATTAAAATCCCACAAACCATTCAAATGTAAGCCACATATTTTCTGATTTAAAGATACCCATTTATGCAAGGTTTCATTAATTTCCCTCATCTTGTTCAAAAGTTCTCGATTGGATATGGAAATCAGCCCGTTCTTGATCTTTGAATCTTGTCCGTAACCTTGAGATTGGAATATGAGTCTTGGTGTGATACGCAAGAAACACGAGAGAGAGAGAGAGAGAGAGAGAGAGAGAGAGAGAGAGAGAGAGAGAGAGAGAGAGAGAGAGAGAGAGAGAGAGAGAGAGAGAGAGAGAGAGAGAATTGTTAAAGCTCACACACATACGCACGACCACATAAGGGTGCAAGCATACAAAATGTAAATATATTAATATATTAAAGTCTACCTTGACCATGCTCACATTGAGTATTTGAATTAATGGACAACCTAGACGGTATAACAATTTTTTAATTTTTTAATTATTTGTATTGCGTGTTTTTATTCGTGGACTATCAAGACGGCATATTAATACAATTGCGGTCGATGATGTCTTTGTTGATGTACATACAATAAGGTATAGTTTCAAAATACCTTTCTGTCTCTAACGTCTGTAATCTTTTTGAACACATCATTTTAGAATAATCGATAACTATTATTGCAGCAAAATAAAAAAAGAAAACTTTTAAAGAATTCTATCTTTTTTTTTTCATGGATATCATAAGCTAACAGCCGTGGGTTCGATATTTTGATATCGAACATCGAATATTGAATTCATTGCAATCCCATTCAACCACATCGACAGAATCGAAGGTGTGAGTATGCGATCTTATCTTTTCCACAGTAGTCGTAAGATTTATTATACAAGACCCCAAATATAGAAAATGGTACTGGCACAATACAACTTATTTTTGCTTCTCAACGTGACCGAATTAGCCAGAATTTACTAATTTATATGGCGTTTTCTTCAAACAGTTTTAATCTCTCGATTTTATTTCTTCTAATATTTGCTTCCAAAAGTGGTAATCGTTAGATCTAATGGAACATTGCTACTTACTTTTTATCGTTTTTGGATGGTGGTAAATAAATTCAGAAATGTGGATAAAAATGTTGTTAGACACATTGTGTCTCATTGTTTCGGTTCGTGTCACTTATGCCTTAGAAAAGCAAGTATTATGAGTTTTAAATAGTTTTCTGAAGTAAAAACATCGATCAAAAAGGTGATGCAAAATTTGATTTCTATTTGAGACCGATGTTTTTATAAATGTAGATATAATATATCTGGCGTTTGTGCGATTTGTGAAGAATAACAATTCGATTTGCAAAACGTGTTTAGTTTGTGTCATATTTATAAAAAGATTTCTTTGCAGCAAGTATAAATCTATGTTAATAAGAACGGACCACTTAACCTTAGGGACAATGAACCTTTCTTTCCGACTGATAATACTTCGTATCCCTGAACCTTCAAAACAATGCACATTTCTTTCGTACTATAGAACCTTTGGACCATAGAATCTTGGAACTATAGAAATTTTCAACCGGACTGTCCATTCACACATGACAAAGAAATGCTGTCATGGACGTATAGGTATATTGAAAATAGTAGCGTAATGGAATACATATATTAATACATTAGGGACAATGCTCGGACAGTGATGCACAAACGAAACAGAGGGAGGCTCAATCAAAGCCATTGAGCCTTCTGACAAATATAAAGATGAGAAGAAATCTTGAGAAAAATTGCATTTTCAACTGGTTGACCCCCCTCTCTCTCTCTCTCTCTCTCTCTCTCTCTCTCTCTCTCTCTCTCTCTCTCTCTCTCTCTCTCTCTCTCTCTCTCTCTCTCTCTCTCTCTCTCTCTCAGTAAAGAATAGGCAGATAAATCAGCCCCTTCTCCGTGATGATATTGATTTTCGGGTTATGGGCTGATGTCACCTATTCATTAAAATGTGTAATTATCTGCAGTCAACTTTGGCTGCACATATCGATGTATATTTTATACACTGATCGGTATTTCTCATGGCTGTTGAGCTACCATCGGTTGAAAGGTTCTTTTGGTGACATGTACTTTATATTTCCGGAGCAAACCCTATGTTTGGTGACTTGTTTTTACACGTGGAATAGGTCAACCATTTACCCTGTGGCCATTTTGAATTTCGCACGAGATATAGCTGTTACCAATTAAGGGTATGCGTCTGAAATGTACGTATATTTGTTCCGGAAAGATTTGCATGCAGCGAAATTGCACATTTTAATGAACAAGTGACATCATGCCCAGATATCGTCCGTCAGTACCAACACAGATTTGGGGATTGATTTATCGGACAAAGTAAAGGATGAATTATTGGTTGAATTTATCCCCTTTTGTCGTTACAGGGAAATGGATGTTGTCATCGATTGTGAAGACGTTCGAGGCAATTCGCTTTGCGGTACTTACAAAAGGATTCATCAAATACAGTACTCTTAGGGATAGGAATCATTCCATATTCTTGGCTGGGACGGTATATGACTTTAGTCTGGGTATCCATAAGCTCAGTTCCAAAACCCATTGGGGTCCTCTCTTCCCTATCCGAGCCAGGATATCGCTCAGCCATGTAGGGACGTCATCGTTTACTTTGGATGTCGTTATGCTTAATGATAGCAGTGGTGAACAACTAGCATCGTGTGTCAGCAGGTTTGTGTATGTTGATTTCATCACGAGAAAACCATCGCCAGTTCCTTCTTGGTTTTTAGAGTATCAAAAATATGTCAAGAAAACTTTGAATTTAACGGTCGAGAAGCCAAAGCTGCTAAAGATTCCGGAAAATTGTTTTACTTTTACACTAAGAGTTTATTTCAGTGATATGGACAATAACGAGCATGTAAATCAGTCTACATATGTCAGATGGTGCTCTGACGTCGGGAGTTTTGCAGCGATATCTGGATATTACCGGTATTTCCGCGAGGATATTGGCGTCTACCCCTTAGAGAGGCTAGAAACCCACTATCTTGGAGAAATGAAAGCAGAGGATATTGCTGTAGTGCATACGTGGCAGAATGTTACTGACTTTAGAGAGCTGTATTTCTGTGTTACTAAAAGCTCAAACGTAGTCTTTCAGGCACACTTTCAATTTGCAAATGACGTTCCATCGGGGGACCATTTTATTAAAAGCAAGATGTGATACAGAGCGAGCCAAGATGAAAGTTGAACTTTATCTACACCTTCTTGTAGGTAACTGTCAATACAAATGTAGACGTATTATAACTTGTTATACGTTCGATTTTGTCTAAATTATCTACACAACAATATGTCAGATATATTCCTATGCGAATGTATTCAACGGGATCTTTGCTTAAGAGAAGCAATGATTGCTTTTTCAGTCGGTTGATAACTTTAAAAAAAAAATTTCTAAAAAATCTCAATTGTAGTGTGGTGACAAAATAAGTAAATAGATTGAACGAAATTGCTTCACAAGTCATTGGCACTGCACCGCGCTATCTGCCTTTCCCAAGGACAAGCCAATGCACCTAACTAACGAACCTTGGGTTACGAATCCAACCCTCTATGAAGTGGGTTACTACTGCTACCAGTCTACAGTGAAATGTATATAACCCACCATTGTCACAATGTACCCAGAATAGACAGGAATTACAAAAGGGAGGGTCATATGAGTAGAAATTACATTTGATGAGTTCAGTATTTTCCCCAGATTTAACAAGATTTTTTAATATCAAAGACATCGACCAAACAGGTTTTCTACCGATTTTCATTGTAAACCCTGTCGTAAACCTTTGTTAAGGGATACCCATGGTGCTTTAGCAGTTTTTCCTTTATAGATAGATGTGCTTTATCAAAGTGGCATGTGTAAGTTAGCTGAGGAAATTTGGTTCACAAATGTCCTTTTTTAGTAGGTATTTGTATTTGGAGGTGTCTCCTAGGGCAGGTTTCTTAGCATATATTTACTCTAATTTGCGATTAATAACTTGACTAATATGATGTACGCTGTGATTTTAATACGTGTAATAGCATCGATACAAAAATAAATATAGGTGTCAAGCTTGGAACGACAAATTTTGAAGTTACTTACCTTGTATGTTTTATAGTATGACAAACGGGGTCCTATATCATAACAGGGCCTGTGGGTAATCTAAGATTATTTTATCACTCGGTGATAAAATAAAATAAAATGAAATAAAATAAAATAAAATAAAATAAAATGGAACGACAAATTTTGAAGTTACTTACCTTGTATGTTTTATAGTATGACAAACGGGGTCCTATATCATAACAGGGCCTGTGGGTAATCTAAGATTATTTTATCACTCGGTACGATTTTTTTGTCTTTCTGATTATTGCCCTTTTTCAATGACAAGCTCGAGTCGATCACCTCTGTGCTCATTCTGAAGCAAATTTATTAAAGTCGTTAATTAAAATTCAATATTTTCCTTAAGATCCCCTCCATTCTGATATTGAAATATATTTCATATAATATGAATAAAATAATTTGACTTTCCTCTTGTGTGATTTACATATTATTGTGGTATTTTTACAAATGGATCGAGCGCTTCATGCATTTTGATCTTTTGTTTGATGGGGAGGGGTTTTTCAGAGTAAGCGCGGAGCATCTTAATAAAGCGGGACAATAAAAGAATACCCGTTCTTGACAATGCTGGGTCAATTTTCTTACAAATATGTGCATTGCTGTATCATGACGCATGCGTAATGAATTGTTTTGTTTTACATCCTTCCATCACAAATTAAATAACAAATAGAGTGTAAAAAGATGTACCTTGTTGCATTATGAGAAATATTGTTTAATTTACAAAATAAAACATATGGTCTTATTCTATTGTTTGCTCTTTCTCAGTTTCTTTGGCGTCATGATCAGTTAATCCATCCTCCGTTCCAGTGCCACGTGATGCATTGTTGTCGTTGATATCCCTCACCTCTTCATCATGGTCACCAGATCCATTGTTAGTTTGTTCATTCTTCCGAGCCTTCTTGGCATGACGCCTGCGTTTCTTTGCTTCTTTGTATGTCCCAACCTATCGATTAAATGGAATTAATACACATGAATACGTAAATTGTCCTCTTTATTCACTTCAACCACTTACCAACAGACATAGCTTTTTGTTTTTGCTTAACAAGTAACTTGACTATTTGTCCATCTTAAAGGTTTCATGGATAACTTACTCGGTACCTTTTAACATTTTAAAGATAATATGTGCATCAGAATTATAAAAGAAAAGTATATGTTGCATTGTTGTACGCGCTAATAGTTAGAATGCAATGAGTTGAACCTTTTAAATGTTCACCCGAACCAACCTGCACCTTTTTTGATAACAAATTTCTCTATATTGACCAAGGCCAAAATAGCACTGTCGAGTTATACTAATATGGTAGTGTAGAGCTGAAATTACATTTGATGAGTTCAGTATTTTCAAAATACAATAATTTTCAATAATTTGCAGTATTGTCAAAAGCTTCTCAGTGACCCAGATTCACCTTGTCCGAATCAATTATTGTTTTACGAGCAAGTTTTGTGTAAGTTCAAAATTCATACTAAAATCCACGAATTTCATCCCCGAATTTATATGTTGCACGTAATGGAGGCGTTGTTCTTTATTTATTTTATTTGTTCTATCTCTAAAGGTTGATGCATCATCGAAGACGACTGAAACTGCCAGATTTAATGATCGAACTGAACTAACGTAAAATATAAACATCTATTTCTAACGAAACTCGGTACTCTCAACGGATAAATATTACAGAAAGCGCCCATTTTAGTACCTCCAACATTAAATAACTATTGTCACTGCGTTCTAACACTGCATAATCAAATAATGTAATTATTTATTTGATAACTTTTCAAAAATCAGTTAACGTACTTGCTTACTCAGCATTGTACAGTAACCCTTATACTCGCTTAGCTCTTTCTCTGCTTCCGAAAGTTCACGTCGAAGTTGTCGCAGAAATTCTGAAATAGTAAATGAACAGTGAACGATGATCTTTGGTTCAGCATAAACGTCCCGTCATTTCGTCAACGAGCTTAATGTTTTTCAAAATATATATTGAAAATGTAAATTATTAGTCAATATGGGACTTCCCGTTAATTTTTGCAGTTGCTAAAAACATTGACTTCTTTAAACTTCTTTATAACTTTGTCAATATGCATATGCAATACTGCAATCTAACCTTTCGAAAATTTTGATTTTGCACATTAAATGAATAAGATTACCTTTATCTTTTTTAATCAGTCTTTGTGATCATAACGTTAGAAACTAATGCTATATGGCACTTCTTTATTTGAAAATTTAGATTTAGTTGAGGAAGTCAGAAATTGGAGATTAGTTCTTTTCAACACTCCATGTGCAACCGGTACATAATAATGCAATCTGTAGATTTGCGTACTTTATCCAACATACCACCCTCCCACCCACATCTCTCTCTCTCTCTCTCTCTCTCTCTCTCTCTCTCTCTCTCTCTCTCTCTCTCTCTCTCTCTCTCTCTCTCGATTTGGATTGCATATGCAACAATTTCATTTTACGTAATCTATCAGTGTTGTAGCATAATCTAGGTTCTATATAAACCAATAGCATTAATGTAATAATGATTTTTTTGTTTGCGAAACAGTTGCTAACCTTGACAACTGATCAGTTCCCTGAAGCTATGCAATCTCTCAGTCATAACCTCTCTCCACTGTTCCTCGTAAAACTCGTGGATTTCTCGTGCTCTCGAGTCCACTTCACTTCTCACGAATTTCCTGCAACATAAGATGACTATTTTATTTTTGTAGTATATATTTTTGCTTGGTTTTAAAAAAGATTCGATGGACATCATGGAGGTAGTAAAATTTAATATGATACTTAAATTCCGAATACGTATCAAGTTACAGTTTAGAGTTTACAGAGTTATTGGTTTATAGGTTTACCAATCCGTTACGAACGTGTTTAGTCGATAACATTGAAGAACTTTAAGGACTGAAATCAATGCTGATATAATGATACATACTGAAAACATTTAGGTCAAGTTTGATCTTGCCTTGCTTTGCACATCCTATTTGACTTAGAAGTTTTCCGTTGCATCGCTAAGTACTAAATAAAGCATAATATAGACCGAAATCAAATTTGGTTTGCAACTTCATTTTGGCAAAACCAAGACTTAATTTGTTTAACAAACAATGCAGTAAACATTTACCAGATTTAAGGCGGCACTCGACAGATATTATGTACTTCTAAGATAATGCTATACTTAAGGTAAAGTTTGCATTCGCATCATGTACAGTGGAGATAATATTGATATATGGCTATGTAGCTTTCATGTACCTGGCTAAAATCTCTTTTAATATTGTACTTGTGGAAATTGTATGTGATCAAAGGACACAGATAGCCAAAATGCTTGACCCCATATGCTCAAAAAAATAGGCCATACTTAAACTTTTTAACAGTTACATAAATAAGGAAAATGAATTTTGTCAGATTGTCAGATTAAACAATACTGGTAAAACACGTTATCGGCTCTTTTTTGCATCTTACTCAAACAGAATAACTAAGGCGAGCTGGCAAATATTTTTAAATATGCGTATCTGAACTAATGACAAGCTTTATACACTATAACTCAAATTATATTCACAATCATACACCAAAGTAAAAGGAATTAAACATTCTTTGAACAAGACTTAAGATAAACAAATTGTCCGGAAAACCAGTAAAGAAAATCTGGGAAATTATTTTCTTTAAAAATCAGGCCCTATGCAAAGTACGAAACCGTAGAGCGTCGACTGAAAACAAATATGAAAATGTGTGCAATTCTTATTTTCATATCATCAAGTATGAAGTTTAAAAGAATTGGTACATTAACATTGATGTTATACATGAAAATATTCTATTTATGTTTATTTTGTTCTTGCTTACACAAGATACATTGTGGCAGTATTGTGTGCTCAGTGACCTTAGTAATGGAGAAATTAAAAGTCCTAGAACACAGGAGTGAAGTCAGCTTTCTTGTCATTCATATGTAACTAAATTATGGAAAACTAATCTGTCAACCGTTCAATTCCTACAGAAAGGAGATTCATAGGAGTGACACGATGAGTTACCGCCCTTGGTGACACCAACCCAAGTGACGCCACTGCACATGTCATAACTGTTAACAGCTCACATTCTTCACAAAATTTATTCTATTAATAGTTAAAGTTCTACACACGTCGTAGTTTGTAAATAGTTGGAGATCTACACAGTTCAAGTGCTAAATAGGTCTTAGTTTGTCAGCAGTTCAAGTTTCTATAAAAAAAATATAATCTCTCAACGATTCAAGTTTTTATACAAATCATAATCTCTCAACGATTCAGGTTTTTATACAAGTCATAATCTCTCAACGATTTAAGTTTCTATACAGGCCGCAATCTCTCAACGGTTCAAGTTTCAACACTGGTTATAGTCTCTCAACAGTTCAAGTTTTAAATAGGTCATAGTTTGTCAACAGTTTAAGTTTTTATACAGGTCATAATCTTTCAACGCTTCAGGTTTCTATACATGTCATGATCTCTCAACGGTTCAATTTCAACACTAGTTATAGTCTCTCTACGGTTCATGTTCTACACAGACGAATTTTAAATTTGAATTACTCGTAATTGTAATTATCATACGCGTACATAAAGGTACAAGAAAACATGTCTTTCTCTGAACGGAAATCTTTTCCTTTTGAATGTATAATACATTTCTCTAAACTGTTTTAGAATTTTTGACACAGATATATATATATATATATATATATATATATATATATATATATATATATATATATATATATATATATATATATATATATATATAGATATTCATTTTTTGCATGATTGATTTATAAATTCAAAAACTAGTAATTATTTTTAAGTAATGAACTCTTATTGCAATTTCGTTCTTAGTTTCTGGAGTTTCGTAAATGTTTCTTCTGAAGGTGTCTTAAGAGAGGAAATGAAATTGTCATTAATGTTTTCGCGTTGTCAATCACTTGAGTATTTCTTCTCAAAAAGTTAAAGTTTTACCACATTTGCTTTTCCTTTTTGTATTTTTTTTTCGCAATATCGATGCATGATTTATATTTTATTGAAAGCCTTCTGAAATGCAGATTGTGGAAGTATATACTAACACAGCTGTTCGATATATTCTAAATTAAATGATATTCAAGCCACGCACATTCCTCAGCCCAAATTGTAATTAGGTCACCAGTTGTCAAAAGCGATTATTAACAACTCAAATGTTGTTGAAACCCTTAGAGATTTTAAGATATGAATTCATGTAATATTAAAGAAAGTTCAGAAATTTAATGGTCATTTGTACGATTTTTAAATGGTCGATTTCACATCCTTATTAAGAATAAGTGGAGAAATTCTCGACACACTGATATTTTAGTTTTAAATTAAATTTAAAAAGGAAAAAGCAGCTTAGTGATGTGAAATTATTACTTTGTAAAATCCATTGATATTTTCGACTAGTGTGGTTACTGTGAATCTTCAATCGCATAAAAAATATTCCAAGAACAGCACAAAAATAAATTTCAGTCGACAAATTGAATCACCCATTAAACGATCTACACAAATATGACAATACAATATTTTCAAAAACGGACGAATCAATGGTGTTTTTATCTCATGACTTGGTCGGAACGCATTTTGCAAAAGAGAATTGACTCGTGAAAGTTTACGAAACTGGTTTTCACAGAAAAACATAGTAAGCAATATATTGAAATAAACAAGGGAATAATTGATTGTATTGTATCGGTCATATTAGTTAAAATGTGTGAGCGACTTAGAGCTGTACATGTTTACCTTGTCGCAATTTTCTTCATGTTCTGGTTCTGTCAAGCGGTCCATTGAAAGCCCAGCTGTGGGTCATATATGCATCTTGTACCAGATAGCATACAATAATCACATCTCTCTATAACTTCAAACACCTATTTTCTAATTTCAATAACTGTTCACTATATTTCTCAGTCATCTGTCAAAAACCACGTCAAGAAGAAAACACACGTTTAAAATAGCTAGTTACTAGGTGGTAGAAGAAGTCAACAGGTTTTAGAAATGTAAAATTGTCTGCATATATATATATATATATATATATATATATATATATATATATATATATATATATATATATATATATATATATATATATATATATATATATACACATATATATACACACACATACACACACAGACACACACACACACTTGACTGTACCTGAACTGTGTAGCAGGCACGCATATCATTGGCTCCCTGTCTTGGTCCAAATAGAATTTGGTCCCATTAGGGAAATCCTTGTTTTTCTCCTCTTCCTCCTCTTCTTCTTCCCTCTTCCCCAAATAAAGACGCCCCTTTTTCTTCTTCTTCCGTCCTTTATCACTGACACGATCGCTGTTGTCGGACTGCTTCGCACGCCCCTCCATTTGCTCTGCTTTAAAGGTTTTAGAGAGGTGTCTAATATTAATAGTAAAAGCATCCGCAGTAGAGGTAGGGTGCAAAGATCGGCGAATAGTAACATCAAAATCATTATTATTGTTATTGTTGATTTTTGTGATGTTGCCGATGTAGTAGCAGATGATAGCGACGACAACAACGATGATGATGTTGACCTTTACCATGATTCGTGGTTATCGTGTTTGTTGCCAGTATTTTCGACAATTATCTTGTTGTCATCTGCCAAAAGTTTGTCCAATTCCAAAATTTCATTCTTTAGTATTAACAGATATTTTGTAGTGTTTAGGTTCAGACATAAAAAAATAGAACTCCCACACACATATTCATATTTGTATAAAATTATATTATTAATAAAGGAAAGATAATTTCATACTGAAAGATCACTTTTTGAAAGCATTAAAAAAAGAAAATCGAATTTTAAATGGTCAAATTCACCACCACCACCACCACTGCTGTTGCTACTACTACTACTACTACTACTACTACTACTACTACTACTACTACTACTACTACTAATAATAATAATAATAATAATAATAATAATAGCAGGTAACATATAATGTAATTTGAATAAATGCGCAAATAAAACCACATTTTTAATTACTTAAATATGCAACGACAAAGCGTACAAGCATACGTTTTGCTATAATCTTATGGTCGTATATATGTGTGTGTGTGTGAGAGAGAGAGAGAGAGAGAGAGAGAGAGAGAGAGAGAGAGAGAGAGAGAGAGAGAGAGAGAGAGAGAGAGAGAGAGAGAGAGAGAGAGAGAGAGAGTATTACCATTTTCATTAACTGTATCACCATTTTCGTCACTCATAGCGCTAGACAGTAGAACTCGATAAATGTATTTCTCAAGCAACTCGTCGTCAACTTCCGTCCTTTGCTCATACCGGCCGTAAACATTTTTGGACATGTCAATGCCATAACGTCTATCATAATATGGATCAAGAGGCTTAGTGGCAGAGCTGTCGAACATTTCCAAATACGTGTATAAAGATGTATCAGGAAGATTTTTCACGTATCCAAGGTCAATCCTATTGTAAAAGCGTTCTTTTGCTTCCAGTGTCAGTCTTGGACGATACATTTTTGTCGTCATATCTGAAAGTATTTGTTTTCAACCTCATGCAACTCTGTTACAAATCTGCATTGTATGTGGATTTGTATACATAACGTGCTTGTGACGTCACGCAATATTACTGGTTTTTACGTCACTATCATGACGGCAATGTTTTCGCGAAAGTGAACTTTCACACTATAATGTGCAGATTTCTTTCATCGTTCATAACCTATTCATGAAGGACAAATAATTATTTTAATTTATCTATGATTCATCAGTGGTACAAATTAACTGTAGTCTAAAAGCAGGAAATCTTAAATGTCAAGATAAAAAGTTTTTTTTATGTAATTACAAATCTATCTGAGAACAGACTCGAGTTTTCACACATAATGTTTCATTTCTTACTTTAGGTTTCTTTGTTGTTGTTTTTTTTTTCAACACATGGGTGTTTCAATATTTTTTAATAAATAAAATTTTTATATTTTCTGGACTCAGTATCTTTTTTATTTGTTTTCATCTTTTCATTGGAAGATATCTCTTTTAGTATGTTCTGTGTGACAAACTCAACTCGTTTCCTGGTTTCTATTAGTTTAAAACTTTTGCACATTTGTTGGCTTTTATTCGTTAAAAACATTTCACGAACATCTTTTATGTGTACAATGTCTCGATAGTTTAATCTCTTACGAACTCACTGGTTTCAATTATATTTTCAATCCCTAATTGGCTTTCTATGATTCAAGAATTAAAGCACGCACAAACACAGACACGTTGGTACCAGGAGTTAGGTTTCTTATTTACTTAAATTGTTGCTGTTGTGGGTTCAACGCCATTTTTCAGCACGTGATAGGCTATGCATTGCGGCTGGTGTATCTGGTGGAGAAAGAACCAGGGACGAACCACAGACACACGCGAAACTACTGGCAAGCTTTTCTCACATTTTAGGTTTCTTTGTTGTCTTTTTTTCAACACATGGGTGTTTCAATATTTTTTTTTAATAAATAAAATTTTACTGACTGTAAATAACGTGGGTGCGTTAACCGAGCCCAAGATTGGAACCCACAGAGATGTGATGGCAATGATATAGACAGGCAGCGAGTTAGACCCCTCAACAACCAGGGATCCCTACCTAATGTGCTTAAAAAGTTCTCAGGGGGACATAATTTTATAAACCAAACGGTCACGTTTCTAACCAAATAACAAGCAAATATTAAAAATGATGATTATGTGTGGTTAATGATAATTTTAACTAAGGTACTGCGAGAAGAAACTATCAAATACTAATCATTACATGAAACACGACCACTTACTAATGAATTTTCATGTCTTTACACTGGACATAACGTTCATGAATGAACAATTTACATGTTCTTTCAAGGACTAACATTGCGTTTACTACCACAAATTTATAAAGGTTTATAGAAATGGTATGATCATGTTTGATTTGTAAAAGACATTTGGCACAGCAAATCATTTCATTACGTGCAAATTATTTGCCACGGAAGCAAAATCAATTGATTAGTTTCAATCATTCTTACCTAACGGACTCCCAACCGATAATATAAAGGAACACAATCTGTACGTAAGGCTGTAAAATAAGGGATATTTCAGCCTATTATTCTGAGGCGTCAACTATTCCTTTGTAACATAATTGTGGTTATAAACATCAATTCTGACTGTAAATAACTTGTGTTTTATGGTGATAATACAACACTCGTTACATACCAAAATCAAAAAGTTGGGACAAGATCTTTAATCACGTAATCAGCGGTTAATTGATAAAAAAACCCATATCACTTCGTCTTGGTAAAACATAATTTGATCGTTATTATTTTTAAAAAATGCAAGCTTAAAAATACAAAAATATTTGTTTATCACATTAGATCGAAATTTTTTTGGCAACAGCAGAGAGTAATGTGAAGAAATTTGATACAAAGCTTAATTTTCTTTACAGAGAATGTGATTTCGTTTTACAGAAAACGTGACAAAATCTGTGTTCGACATAGTTTTAAGTAAATGTACTAATTTTGTTCATTGTGGTTTTCCTAGCTCAATATATAACGAAAAATAAAAATTCAGATTGCTCAAAATAAACATAATATATCTGAACCAAGATATAATATTCCAAAATACGTTCTTTCAAATGTTGCAATATTTAATATGAAGGAAAAAATCAACAAAATACCAAACGAATGAATTATATCATCTAAGATAAACAATGTCTACAACACTATCAACAATATTAGCCTGCATGTATGTAGCTAGTCATTGCCTCAGAGTACTAGAACACCACCATTACAGTATCATGGGCAATAATTATAGCTTTAAAGTACAATTGCACATCATCTTCACCACATTTTATTATAACAAAAAAAGACAGGAACACCTTACTACAAAATATTAAAATTATTACAAGAGACATTGACTTTGCACTGTTCTAGAGTTTTACTTAACAGAAACAGAACAATCTGAAATTACGGAACAAAGGAAATATTCATATTAAATAGTAGTTAGATAATGGGAGATTTATATTTATGTTACAGATATGGGTTTAACGCTTTATATACAATGCAACTATACCCTATTTCTACTTGCAAACGTATTCCTGTTGGATGTGGGGAATACCGGTCATGTTTTAAAGAAACCAATGCCTCCGTGGCTTCGAACGGCCACTCAGGTGAAAACTAATTGTGTAATATGCGATCGCTTGATGGTCTCTCCATAACTAAATATACGATCACGCTTCAGGTGATTCGCTGGTCGTGCCCAGGTCACGTACCGCAATTTTGTGGAGTGATTAATCACGGCTCCGTCTGCAGGTGTAAATATTATGTAACTAATTAAGTTTAACTGGCTTACTGTTTGCGCACCGCATCACGTTTTATAAAAATTAAACCCGCCTAGGCTTCGAATGGCCACTCGGAAGAAAACGAATTGTGTAATATGAGATCTCTGAATGATTTTTCAAAAGATAAAAATACGATCGAACTTCGTGTGATCCGCGGGTCGTGCCCAGGTCACGCTCCGCAATTTTGTAGTCTGAGAGTTCCTTAAACTTCACAAAGGTCTCACCGGACAGTTGTTTTGCCAAATTTTCATCCGACAATGACCTATTGCAGAAAAATGATCATAATTTTACAATAAAGATACAAATAAAAACTAACTAATGATTTTTGTTGAAAGGATGCTTGTAAGATTCTGACTAAGGTATTAAGGTTAATTCCTTATGCAACTGGTGGTTTTGATACTGAACCTATACTACCACCAACCCCTCTTTTTTACATTCATTTTGGACAGAAAAGAGCTATTTTCAACCTGTTCCTGTGAGAAGCAGGCTCACAGAGTCAGTATGTACCTTATTGATCTTGAAAGTTCACTAGTACTATAACAAATTAACATAATTTTCATCACCCCTCAACCATGTAGATTTTTAGATATTTACCTCTGAAGCAGACACATGTAAATATGTAAGCCAAGTCGGATGCACATTTGCAGACTAAGTTACGCATTTGATCTCCAGTGCTGGTCTAACTGTGACAGGCAGTCACCAACAAGGCAACCCATTTACAAGCCTAACTCAAAGTAAATGTAAACCACATTACAGATTTAGCTTATGTGTGAGTTTATAAATGCTAGGGTTGTGATAATCAGGCTCATGCCTTCTACCTTAAAAATTAGGAAGATATCAAAATTCGAAACTATCCAGTGAGACCAAAATTGCGGATTGGCTGCAGTCGAGTACAGCCATTGATAGCGGCTCAGTCTGTAGCTATAAATATTGTGTGACTCATTAAGTTTAATTGGCTTATTGATAATTTAACATGCAATCAAATCATGTTTTCAACCATTCAAACACTGCTATCTGAATCATTACACTTAAATACATTTTTTCACGGTATTGCCCGATGAATTTCGGAATACGTTTGCGAGGGTCACTAGGGACCTATATGCTTTCCTCACGATCGACTTGAGTTTCACTGGGGAAAAATAATGCGCATATTTGGATGCAAATTCGTCTAACACAATCGAGTCTGACAGATCAGTTTAAGAACAACGTGATGCATATAATGACAAAACCCGCAACCAATGCCATATTATCAACGGCTAAAGGACGCACCAAGCGCGCGACGATGATGAAAACAGAAAAAACAGGGTCAGATTGTCAAGGCAGTCAGAGTCGTTGAACACTTTCCAGAGCAAATTGCGATAGTCCAGCAAAGCTATTTTTTGTCTTTGATTTTATTTTAAAGATATTAAAATTGACCAAAACAATCTAATCAAAATTAAATTATAATCAATCAAATCGTTATTTACTAAATTGTGATTTCAGAACAATGTACAAGAATACTGTAATGATATTTGCAACATTAGTTCAGCATTAAGAGGTTAGTGTTAAGACTGGTCAAACTGGTATCAGGATAATGTGAATGGGTGGGGCATAAAAGCAGGTATGCGACCTTCCGCATTCTAGGCGGACTCAATAACCTATTAGGCCACTGCAGATATCCCATATGATTAGTCATGCAAAAGCTTAAATTATATCTTTATTTTCAAAAACGGACTGCTCTAGTTTTTGTAATGCGGGAGGTTGCATGTTTGCGGTCTGATGACCTAGTGCTAGACATCACAAAATCTGCCATACTTACATCTTTGCGATATTACTGAAAAATTTCTTAAAGCTACGTTTAAAATCTCAATCGCACACAAATACACACGTCATTATGGAATTTCATGCAAAAATGTTGGGAGTACTTAAAAAGGCACAAAAACGCTTCATAAGTACATGAAAAAATGGAAACGTGAATCTATTATTAAAGAACAGTGTTCCCGAAACATTATCATTTGACCACATGTAAGAAATATGAAAATGTCGCAAAATTAAAAATGGTGGACTGTTCATGTGTTTAGTATCAAGGATGGTGAACAGGCCAATTTTTAAAGCAGTCCGTTTTTGAAAATAAAGCTTCCTACGACAATGAAAATACAAAACGTCAATAATGCTAAACCGAGACCTCTAACCGGGTTGAGCTAAACCGAGACCACTAACTGTGTTAGCGCATTTTTGTCTTCCTTCGACATTTGTATTTTCAAATTTATATGCGTCTTCGTTTACTGACCCGGTTCATTCACTGTTGGTCGTCCCCTTCCTGCTGCTGTAGCGACGCGGTTAGATGGTAGGTCTCTCAAACAAGCATTTTATCGAAACCTGTGCGATATCGCGACTTAAGATTATGTACATTATTCGTGATAAATCCTTGAGAAATCCTCTGCGCTTTTGAGACGTTTCTAAACGTAATCATATATGTTTCCTGAACACAAAGTGTGGTGGATATTTCTTATTGTGTTGATAGGAACACCATTAAAGGCAACCAAAAGATCTCTGTAGGTATTTGCGCATATCGCTGAGTAACATATATAATATCGATGTTTTGTATCTGCCTCTGGAAAATGTCCGAGCTGGATTTGATTGTTTGACCAGTATCGCATCATCGTATACTACGAGGTTGTTGATGCCCCCGTTGAGATTATCTACCAACGGCACATAGTTGATGTCGGTGATAAAATCAATAATGTAATTGCCGTCCTCGTTCAACAACTTTGCACTTTCATTCAAATCATTAAGAACGTCGTAGCATCGCTGATCATCTACAGATGTACCCACTAACTACAACTTATCCCACATGAGCCATATCATTATCATGTTAAGTAAAAATTGAGTCTTACCAGACTCAGACGAACCTATGATAATTGCTCTGACAGAATTTGGTAGCGCTGGAGGATGCTTGTTGGCTCTTGCTTTCATGTCACTAAGAAATCAATAACATTCATGTTGTAGGAATATATAATAATGATATGGAATATATAATAATGATATTCGATGCAGAGCCCATACCCCCACCATTGAATTAAAAACAATAACGAGGAGGAATAAAACCGTGCACTTACAGGTAAGTTTATTAAATACGGTACAAAAATATAAATTTATCTCTCATGAAACAGGAGGAGATATCGATGCTTCACTGGGAAAATTATTAGAATCTCCATGGGCTAATTATCCTGGCGAGAAGCAATTTTATGGATGTAATTACTGTGGTCCTGGAACCCGACTTGATATCCGACTTGACGAGAAAAATCGACCAAGACCTGGAAAGTATCCAATAAATGCAATTGATCAAGCGTGCCATGTTCATGATGTTGTGTATAAAAATCCAAATCAACGACATATTGCAGACGTGAAGTTTTTTCACACTCTGAAGTCTGTAAAAGTAATGAAATTATTCGTGGAATTTGTATGACCCCTATCAATGCAATCTAGATGAAACACATGCCATTTAAGCGACGTGAATTTTTCTTAAAACAACCAATACTAGGTAATGTGACTATCCGATATTTATATGAGGCAGGGGAGCATGAGGGAGGAGATAGAAAAAGAGCGGCTGACCGTATTTCCATCCTGGTATGATCCATGGGTAAACTTTTAATCTACAGACTAGATTCAACTGCTCCTCAACGTCGATTTGTACTTGAACAATCACAAATAATTCCAGAAGATATACAATTATCGTTGCCATCACTTTTGTGAAAGCTGGGACACCAGCTCGTTGCCGTCGATTACACTCAACACAGGTCAGCATCAAATTTTTGTGTGTGTGCGACCGAGACATCTACTTCTACTCGTGGTCATTATGAGAATACCGCCACGACATTATTGTATTATAGAAAGCATAGTGATTATTTTGTTGTTTTAGTGTCATGATAAACTTTACATCAAGATCAAAGTAGCGCTTTTTTGTCACATTGCTTGATAACCAACTAATTTGTCTTTACTGTATCATTTAACAAAGAAGGGTTGATTTCATGAGTTTGATTTTTAGCTGAGACATCTGACTTTCGACACCACTAGCTAAAACTAAAACTGACCATTCGGCACGATCATTGACGATTTATATACTTATAGCATATCACAGAGTCCGTGGAGATTTATTTATACATCGTTAACACACTCTCAACAATATAGACAGGAACAATAACATCATAAACATCGAACCTTTGTTTCTTCTTCGGCTCTGTCAGTGTTCCTGGAATTTCAATATCAATTTTTTATTTACGTATATCTGCTGGGAGAGAACATAATGGCACAGGTAGATTTAAAAACTTTTCTTTATGTATCTTCCAACTTGCAATTATCAAATGATCTGGTCTCAACAAAAGTTCTTAAAATAGTCGTTTATTGTTTCTGGAATTATTTCAGCCATTATCTTACGTTGAATCTTAGCTCAATAGTTCTATGATCATCAAATAATCAATTAATTCTTTAAACCAGTCATGCGGATATGATCCGACAAAAAGTGTTCGTTGACCACGATCACCACTCATGATAACAGCAGCATTTCGAGTCAATAACCAATCAAGAAACATTTTCAATACGTCAACGGATACCTTGCATATTTCATCCCAGAAAATATACATTTCTTAGCTATTCGTTCAGGTATCTACATACCTCCCTTCCATCGAAGGAAATTGTGAAAAGTATGAGACTTGTGGAAAGTATGAGACGTAACTTCTCTCTCTCTCTCTCTCTCTCTCTCTCTCTCTCTCTCTCTCTCTCTCTCTCTCTCTCTCTCTCTCTCTCTCTCTCTCTCTCTCTCGTGAGTCTCTCTCTCTCTTGTGAGTCTCTCTCTCTCTTGTGAGTCGGTTTTAGGCCAATCATGTAAAGATTCCGAATTAATTCAATCGTACGCGTTGTTTTGCCAGATCCTCCAGGTTCCTTGAGATAAACGGTTTTATATCTGGCCAAAGGATCATATACCGATGATGCTGATAATGGTTGTGACCTTTGACCATTTTTTACAATATATTTCACCAGGATCCATCTGGGGATCTATAATCAGAGGATTCAGAAAAACTGAGTATTTTTATTTCTTTTTATTCTCCATTCTCCCCATATTGCATCAACGCCGATATGATGATATTACATTATATTATGAGCGATTTAGATTTTGCTAGTGCAATAGATCACGAGTGATCCAATTACATGTTTTCCACTGAGGCATCAATGACTCTTATTCGTCTACCAACACCTTCAAGCATCATAGTTTTGTCTGAGAGTTTAACAGTGATTGTTCTGTAACTAGCAATAGCTCCTCTTGCCACACGAGCTCAAAAGTGTATATCAACAACAGATTGTCTAAATAAATCCATGTGTTCCAGCGAAAAGTAAGAAATCGATTACAGCGTTGTAAAACCAGAATCAACATTTCGATCACATCCCATGAATGAAATCAAACGATGATGTGCATGTGAAACAAAATTGTAATTAAAATTCCGTATTATGTCTTCAACCGGTTCTTTATGCCCGTTTATTCTCAGTGAAACTTCAGTAACACCAAGTTTGTCAAATATCATTGTGCTATGTAATTGGGAGTTTACTCGTTTAGTATTTTGGAAAGAAATTAATATATGTCGCGGACTAGAGATACCTTGCCGTGATGATATTTGTCATGTGAATAAACCATTAATGGTACTTTGAACGCTGTAGTCATCGTAAACCAATGTAATGTTGATTTACCACCTGAGTCCATAAAAGAGAGCAGCGGTTGCTCTTGGGTCAATGATGGTGTCATTGTTGACATCCACAATGAAAGTTTTGTCAGTATTACTTTACCTGCATCACCGACAGGTCACCAGATTGCATCATCATCGGTAGCCTTTTTTACAAGTACAATTATTTGCTTGGCACCAAAATTTACCTCTCTGACTTTTCTTCAAAATCCAAAGATATGTGACAGTGGAATTGCACATATAACTCTTGTTCCATTTTTCAGTAATTGTAATACATGCTGAGAATCCTAAGCTGAATTCTGGATTCGCACAATAAACCACCGTCCACAAATCAGTATCAGCTCCGTCAGCGAAGTTTCTCGTTCGTCTTATATCATACTGTCTGTTGTCCGGGTGGTTAGCAGTATCCTTCATAAACATCACTGATGGACCAGCCAATCTTGAATAATCATCCGAATATTGTCCTATCGTCGTGGCAATCCCAACTTTTTTCAGGCATGATTCAATATTTCTTTCGTCGATGTTGTACGTGGCACTGTTGAAGGATGTTATTACTAAGAAAACAACTCTAACATCAGCTCCGTATTTAGCATCATCTGTTTTTTTATAATTTCATCTTCTACTTCAATAAATACATCATCGGATAAGAAATATATGCTTGTATTCTGAACTGTCAGCTCAATTCTTCCAGGCTAATTAAGCTCTCATTAATCATTCGATTAATATTGATAATCACGTACTGATCCATCTTTGAGGACTGGCGCATCCATGTCAAATGTGGGATCAGATACACTTGTGATCATTATTATACTTTGCTATCGTCTAACACGAAGACAAATTCCTGCTATTAGACTAACAGTTATATATTTTTTTCTTTTTCTGATTCTACCAGTGCCAACTCTGCCATAGATCGCCTTATTTGTTGGTAATCGTAAATTTATCACCCGGACCATTAAAATCATTATATTTTCTGTCATTGATCTAATTGCATCAATCACTGTGGTAATCATCAACAATTTATCAATAAACGTTAATGTCCATGATACCACCTGTGAATAATCTTTGATAAAAATATTATCTGCTTCATTAATGATTTCTGGAGAATTATTGCCGGCTAGTCTTCCACCAGTCAGAATGTCAAGTCTCTCAATATTGACAACTACATTATCGAGTCAAAGTTTATCAAAGTCACCATTGGAAAAACCACTTCCCGTATGTTTCATCTGATTATTTTAATACTTGTTCTTAAGTCTGATTCCATTTCATGTTCTCTTTGTTCTTTATTCTCGACTACTCCCTGTTTAATTTTATTAAAATTTTCATCATCATATCTGACCCGGTGAATATTAAAAGCGGCGTGATATACATTTGAAATCACATTGTCATTTTCGTGTTACATGCTCGTGTATTTTTTCGTATCCATACGCAGCAATATCTCTTACTTGGTCTAGATAGCAGCAGTCCCTTCCGGCGTAAATATATCGATTACTTACGTTGTAAATTTTGAGGGCGGCTGATTTTTTGGTTGTGGTTGAGGAGGTTGCGAGGGTAGTGGTCGATTTGTTTTGTCTTACTCTTATTCCGTACCAGGTGGTCCGAATGGCAATTTTTTTTTTGGAAAATAACATATCGCCGAGTAATGGATTTATCTTAGCTTCTTCGACTTGTTTCATAAAATTTTCAAAAATTATCCATATATTTATCATTGATTCTAGATTTACCACGGTATTTTCGAAATACAAAAGGAACCAAATTATTTTCTGAAACACTGGCGGTGTTTGGATATAACAGTTTATCACGATATGAATATCATGTTGCGGCAACCTCACCATGGTTTTTTTTTAAAGTATTTTACGACATTCTTTGGTAAATCGGGCTGGTGGTTTTGGTTTTGGTCATCGCCGACATTCTTATGAAATTTGTTAATACCCTCGGATACTTGTTGTGTTCCTTCTTGTAGTTGTGGTTGAGCAACAGCTTTTTCAGCTGGAAGTTCTTGTAGAATATATGTTTGTTTAGTTCTTTCTGATATTTTCCCAGTTGCTTTAGAGGTTTGCTCTAACGTGGGAAGAAGACCTTTAGTAGCCTTTGGAATTGGTTTAAATAATTCTGCTGTACTATCTGCAAATTCCACTGAAGCTTCCTGACGCTGTTGTAGTTTCTACTTGACAGAATCACGCACGGGAAGATAATTGTTAATGGACTCAAGTCGCTGTCGAGCTAGTTTAGCTGTACGAGATTGCATGGCTAGCGTAGAATCGCTCATTGTTATTCATATAATAATGATTTAATTAAGAGGACCAGTATTGGATGTTCCGGGTCGGTAAACGAAGACGCATAAAAAATTAAAATACAAGCGTCAGAAGGGAAAAAAAATACTAACTCGGTTACAAATCTTGGTTTATAAATATTGGAACTTGTATTTTTATTTTCGTAGGAAGCTTTTTTTTCTCTTTAAAAATGGACTGCTTTAAAAAGTGGTCTGTTTATCCTGCTTACTACCTGTTTGAATGCTTGCTGTGAATTGATTTGAAAATATATCATAAAGATAAGTTCATTTTTTTAAAAAAAAATTTCCACACTCAGTTTATGCAGAAAACATTAAATTGGTATGTATACTATCATTCTGAAGAGAAAAATAATCACCCCTGTAGCTACTTAATGAAATGTTTACTGCAAGTCCAGATGTAACAGGTGGTCTTCCATATTTCTCTACAATCAACAAAGCAATAATTGACTGGCATAATAATGTTTACTGCTATCCGTTAAGAGCTATAATGACAAATTTTCTTCTTGATGTAAGACCATCAGGAATAATTGTACCAACTGTATAACCTCAAGGTAGGAGGAGCTTAAAGATTAGGTTGTATTTAGAAATAAACTACAAAACTAGATGTGGTTGGTGAATTATGTAAGAGTTGTACTTTCTGTAAGGCTTTTTTAAAATAAAGCTGAGCCTCTAGGCAACATGTGAGATGATGTTAATTCATACGTAGATCGCATTTTGTACTTTGTATGATTTTTTTTTTTTAAAATGTGGTACACATGACTGAAAATGTGTCAGGTGTAACTAGATAACTCTTACCCCTGTCTATTTTCAGCAGAGTTATCTCTCTTAAATGCAATGGAGTACCTGGTTCCTTCTTTGTGATATTGACAATTGAACATTGCTTTCAATGACAGTGCGTGACATGCATGCTGAAGTAGGATAGAAATTATATTTATTTCACAAAATATTAGCATCGAGGCCTATGGAAAAACAATTGGTACCGTGATACCATCAGGTCACTCGGGTTGCCTTGCCTCAATTGCGCATGGTCGTACCGGATACGGCTATGAGATGGGTTTGGTGAGGTTAAAAATAGTATCAGAAAGTATAGCTTGTTTCTTTTTCTATAGTTTGTACTCGTCGGATTAAAAGTAATTGCAGTTAATTTCAATAATAAATATCTACTATGGATAATTTTTTAATAATTCTCACAAAAATTAAAATCAATAGCTATTAAGGTGGATTATTGTTGTTTGAAACATTTTTAGAGATATTATCCTCAGGCGAAAGCGGAAGTGGATAATTTCAAACAGACATTAGTTTGGATGTCAATATATAGTTTGGACGTCAATATCACTTGACAATTGGGAAATCCGTGTATACGATTAGGCGTAACTCGTTTCGTTTTTAGAAGGTACAGAATTTGTCAAAAGCGAGTAGTGAACAAGTGGTAAGTCTCTAATGCAAATATGAAGAAAAATAATCAGATATATTGAACTCTAAAATATGTCGCATAAGGCAGTCGATTTCTTCTGACAAATGAAATTCTTCCGTCACTGTTTCTCATGGCGACCTAGAGTCATTCATATTAACTTAGATAATGAATGTCTTATGACTGTAATCTCGTGTTCAGGAGTGTGTTAGAACGTATGTTACCGAACACAAGCTTGATACATTAATTGGTCGAAAGTTCGAGAATATTTTGTACAGAGTGATGTTCATCTTGCTGTACTGTTTGTTATTTACATGATTTTCATCCATTTCAGTATCATGCTAGAGTTAGTGACCTGTTTTACAAACATATCAACAGAATTTAGTTAGTATCATCTAGAGTACTCTATGACATTGGTGCTGTAAAGTTGTACTTTTTTATTCACAGAATATTGTTCTTCCCCACCCCACCCCATCCCCAGCTCCCAGTCATAGAAACTTTTTAATCCAAACCAAAATCCCATTTTGTAAACAGTAACTGTTCAAAATTAAAATCAGTATTTTCTAATATAATAGCTCATCTATGGAACTGCATCTGTAAATAGAAGACTGTTTTGCAAAATGATCAGGTTGTGAGAACGTGTTTTCCATGCACAAAATGGCAGCCATTTCAAATAACAGTTTCTGATTTCTTGGCTTGTCCTAGCAGATGGCAAGACCAAGAACATGTTATCTTGTGTTGTGCAACCAGAACACCATTTGTAGTTCAAACATGGTTGTGATCTGTTAGCATTATTGTTCTCACAGACTATAAAAATTGTTGTGTAGTTTAACCAAAACTTGCTTTACCAATTTATTTTAATTTGCAAATTGTAAAGTTGGTATTATTTAGGCATGCTATATTTATTATCACAAAATAGTTAATATACATAGGCAGAAAAACACCAGTAATATTCTATTACCACCAACTATACAAAAAACTCATGACAAATGAACCAAATCATGATTCAGTGTTAGTGGTAAGTGATTGCTCTTACCAGTGCATTCACAGAGCAAAATCAATTCACAAATGATTCAGTGTTAGTGGTAAGTAGTTGCTCATACCAGTGCATTTACAGAGCAAAATCAATTCACAAAATCATTTTGGTCATTATTAACAGATGGATGTATATAATAGGTCGATCAAATCAAGCTTTTCTCTATATTTTGTTGTTCCCTTTGTGTTTCAGGAAATATAGAGGAAAGAGTGCATCATGTCTTACCCCAATGCTCCGCCGCCAAGTTATGGGCAAGCTACGGCATATCCCACAAAAGAGAATGAATATAACCCATCAGGAACCTATCCCCAGCCCTATGCCTCAGTGCAGGCAAGCTATGATCAGCCACCTGTAGCTCAACCAAAAGGTAAGGACTGATATTGTTCATTTGGATCTTGTGTATATAAATCTTAGTTTACTGTGAAATCATTATCTACAGGGTATTAATATTCATTTTTGTTGCTAATTAGGTTTGTGTTGGAGGAAGGGGTTCTTTTTGTCGGTACAGAAGGATCAGTGAGCAAATTAGACCGTTAAATTAGGTATTTTTAGCAGCCACAAAATCCCAAAATTTAGTATGTACCACATGAATAACTGTGACTTATGGTAGTTGATTCACCTTAATGTCCTCAAATTTGTTCTACCAAAGATCATTTGTATCTGCAGCATCACTACGGTGGTATAATTAATTAGAACTGAGCATTTTCTGTTTTTATTTTAGTACACTATATGCATCTTTTAAGTTGCTGTATATTTTATGCAGTATTTTTGTATTTCCTGAGTTTTTAAATTACTTTTAAATGACTTTTAAATTAAGGACAGCGTTATGTATACTAAGATATATACCACATTATTTTCTCATGATAGTATGAAGTTTGTATTCCTGAACCCTTTTATTTGAAATAAATAAGGTCATTTTGCACTGAATTTCCAGTTAACATGGTAACATTTATGTAAACTAAGAAGAACTAAGCCTTGAGAAGATGGACATTACTTTTATTACTGTGAATACTGAACAATTAAACAGGGAAATCAGCAAAATTTCATGTGTAAGATATTTAACAAATGTTTTAAATGTGCATCAGTATGGAGTTCTTACATAACAAGATTTTCATGTATATTCACACATGGATGTACATGGCTGCATGAGTGCTTACACACACACACACACCCACCCAAGTCAAGGGACGTGTGCTTTTTTAAAAAAGAGGCATTTACTCAAGAATAAGGAGAAATTTATTCATTTATAATATGATTTGAAAAAAAAATGGAGCAGCAGTGGTCGACCGTCTCGCCTATTTTGTTGATTTAACGAACACATATAAAACACATATATAACAATTTAAACTATTAAAGACGGGTATGACATTCAAATTACAGCCACTGGGCATAGTTCAAGATGTGTAGGACAGACTGCAATTGGCTCTTTCTCATCAATAGTTTTCTCAATATGGCTGTTCTTTTTACTTCTATCTCAAACACACACATATTTGGTCAAGTGCTCAAGACTGGTACAAATCAAAATCAGAAAACTGGAATGATAAGCAATAATGATCTAGATAAATACAAATGTAAGCAACCAGCTGAAATGGCAGTATTTAAATACAAATTAATTTTATGGTTATTTTTAAGCTAACTCGAATCTTTGGAGAGATAATGGTTTCAGTTATTTCTCAGAACTCAGTGATATGAGAAAGAAAGACAGAAAAAAAAATAGTGTAGGAGGAAGAAGCATTAAAAGAAAAAAGAAAACTTGTTTATAGGACTATACCATATACTGTATGACAATGATAATAACATGGACTGTATGACTAGGACATTACCATAGACTGTTTGATTTGGACTATACTGTAGACTGTAAGACTAGGACTATACCATAGACTGTAAGACTAGGACTGTATCATAAACTGTAAGACTAGGACTATACCATAGACTAAGACTTGGAATTTACCATAGACTATAAGACTAAGACTTTACTGTAGACTGTAAAACTTGGACTGTACCAGAGACTATTAAAAATAGGACATTACTGTAGACTAAGACTGGGACTATACCATAGACTATATGACTAGGACAGTACCATAGACTGTAAGACTTGAACTATACCATAGACTGACTGTAAGACTAGGACTATAATTTAGACTGTAAGACTAGCACTTTACCATAGACTATATGACTAGATCAATGCCATTGAATATAAGACTATGACTTTACCATAAACTGTAAGACTTGGAATGTGTGAAAGTTATCAGTATTGGCTGTAAAAGCTTTTGTTTGTATGGTAAATATTTTATCTTTGCTATCATATAATATCTATTTTCAAGTTGAGACAGGCGCTTATGGAAATAGAGTGTCAGACACACCAAGCCTTGCCTTTAATGCGATGTCTTTCTCAGATAAAGCAATTCGGAGAGGATTTATCAGAAAGGTACCATATAATTTACCATAATGATACAACCAATGTTTAATGTTATTGTTGGCCAATAGGTTCAGCTTCAGTGTATTTGTCATAGGACCAGTACATTTAACAGTCAGATAAAGCAGCTGCCCATGAGTTCCAATGATAATGATGTTTAAACACTTGGTTTTAAATAGTTTAGTGTGTATGGAAGAAAACTCAAGCCATGTCAGTTAAATAAAATGTATTTTCTTTTTTCCTTTGAATATTCAGTTTGTTTGCCCCTAGTGTAGGACAGTGCAAATTTCTTAAATTTTCAGATCCTGTCCAAAATAAAAAATGAAATGCCATCAGTTTTGCTAAAACCTGCTTATGTGTATTTGTTTTACTCAGTGATTGGCACTTTATGCTAAAACCTCCATGTGTGTTCTTGAATTTTACTCAGTGTTGTTTGACAGTTTATGCAAAAACATCCTTAAGTGTTTTTATGTTTTACTCAGTGATTGGCAGTTTATTCTATAACCTTATGTGTACTTGTGTATGACAAGTAATTGTCAGAAAATTGAAGTCATTGAAATGGGATAAATGTCTAATACAGCTTGCCTTTTTCCTGTATATTATCTGATGATGATCAACAATAACAAGTAAATAACAATGACAATTTTAAAGGGAATATGTTCAGAAAGCATATAGATGTGATTGTCCAGTGCTGTAAATCTTGTTGATGTGCAGGTATCAGAAAACCAATTGGATCTGTGCCTTAGCAGACATTGATATTTAATGAGTCAATACTATGTTGCTAAGATTTTTTTGTTTATTCTTCTTCTCATGATAATAAAAAATGATGTTGATTTTTTTCCATACTGGAGAATCATTCTTATATTCTATGCTATATTCCATGTATTTTTGTTTTATTTCCTCTCTATTTGTGACTTTGATATTGAGGTCTATAGCTCCTGTGTGAGACCTGTAGTTCCTGTGAAGTGTCTTTAGAGTTACTTCAGACCATTTCAGAATTTGGGCATTTTAGTCGAATTTTATATACCGATGCAGCAGTCTCAAATGAAGATATTAAAAGTAAGCTGTGTTAATAAGAATGTTTCAGTAAAACAATAATTTCTAATTTTGTAAATGAAACAAAAATTACAGCTACAAACTAAGTACAGAATTCTAAGATCAACTTAATGAAATGTAGTGATGTATTGGAGTCCATTAAGAAGGTGATGGGAAAAAAGAATTAATATTGGTAAATACTATTTTGAAGAGATTTTTTTTATCCAGCACTTTGACAAAGTTATGCTGTACTGAAGTAGCAATTCAACTCTTCAGTATCTTACTTGTTTGTGTTTATATTGCTGTTTTTTTATATTATAATAGACCGCTCCAGTGGCTTATTTTTTATAGTGTCTGTTTAGGACGTGGGAGGTTGAGGGTTAAAACCCCGGCCAAGTCATACCAAAGACTTAAAAATATGGTTCTAACTGCTGTCTCACTAGATGCTCAGCATTAAGAAGTTAGCGTTAGGACTGTCTGCATGGTGTCAGGATAATGTGACAGGGTGGGACATGGTGCTACATGTCTGCAGCATGATGCCCAAGTGCTAGACATCACCATAAATTGGCACACTGCAGACATTGCAGTGATATGACTGAAAAATTGTTAAACCTATGTTCACAATCCAAATCACACACACACACACACACACACACACACACACACACACACACACACACACACACAACATGCATGCAATTTTTCAACAACTGAAACATTCACCAAGAGACAGTCTTCTGGTAAAAAGGAACAGTGATAGAAATTTCATATTATTGATATGTAATATTTATGTACAAGATACAGCCATTTTAAAATTATTACAAACCTACTTATTACCACAGAAAGTATTGTTTTATCCATACACAGGATTATATCTAGAATCACACCAGTCATTATTGAACTTAAAAGTCCATTATATCAAGCCAGATTATATTTTCATTTTGGATTCAAGTGTGTATTATTATTGCCTAGAATTTGTGATATGATCTGCATATGAACCCATACCAGAAATACGCTCTTTAATGGAGTCTTACTTGTCATCTTTGTTTTCTTTTTTTAAGGTCTACTTGATATTGACAGCACAGCTCCTCTTTACATTTGGGATTATTGCTCTGTTCACATTTGTGTAAGTAATTACATATGTGTTTGAAGGTAGTCCTATTCAGTAATGAACAGATAGACATTTAGTAAAGCATATTATATGATGTTGGGTTTGGGGAATTTTCAATACATGGTCTCACCAATTATGATACATGTCTTCAGGCACCAAAGTTATGAATGTTCTTGTCGCTTATGTTATATGTTTTAGGCCTCATAGTTTTGAATCATCTTATCACTTATGTTACATGTTTAAGGCCTCATAGTTTTGAATCATATTGTCACTTATCTTATGTTTTCAGTCCTCATTTCACCCGTACAGTAATATCGAATAATATCGACTCAAAAATAAAACACGTTTATTGTGTGGTGTCCAGTTGATGATCTTAATGTATTCCAGTTCCACAGTTCTTGGTACTAATTAACTTACATTGCCACGATTCCTCCATCATACCAGTTTGCATACTGGCTGTTCCAAATGTTCTACTGTTGTAAAGGATTTGTGTTTACAGGAAGACACATTGTTTAGTAATGCATTTTGCTGAGCCTACTTTAGAAATGTACACCACAATCTTTGCATTTTTTCATTATGTTTTTTTATTTTAAAAACGTGCACCGTAATCTGCTCATGTTAGTATGCTGACAATTTATGAATTTTTTCATAATGTTAACATGCTTTAAAAACATACACCACAATCTATGCATTTTTGATGGTGTTTGCCTGCTTTAAAAACGTATACTGCAATCTATTCATTTCTTCATGTTATTTCTTGAGATATTGCTAGAAAGTCGAAACAAAAGTTCAGATGTTTAACCAGTGATCAATTTTAGCATGCCAAACTTTATACCAGAAAGAAGGATGTGTGTGTGTGTGTTTACCTTGCTCAGATAGGTCATATACCAGTGTAGGGCAAGGCAGTTCAGTCTATTTGCCCTGGTATAATAGAAACTTGCTAGCTTTGATGTGCTGTTCAGCATGAATCAATGAAACAAATTAATTGATCTATTATAAATTATAAGTTTCATGTTTGAGCTAATTTAATTTCAGGTACAGAATTAAACATTGGTTAACAAAGGAGGGAGGTGCCTGGTTCTACTATGTATCTTAGTAAGTAAATATCTTAAGCAGTTTAATATATTATCCCTGTGCTTTCAGCATAATTTGATACCCTCTGTCTATCCATTCATACCTCACTGCAACAACAACTTAATATAAAATCAGTGGATGAAAATTCACCTATGCATCTATGTGGAGATTAATTGGACATGCTTTTTTTGTAAATCCGAATGTTCTTATTTTATAAATTTTCCAGCCTTAGTCCATACATAAGTCTGCATGAAGTATAAGAAAAAGCCATATCAACATCTTGGCTTTGTCTTTATTATAGTGTAATTTAATTTAATGAGTGAGGGTTGCACGTTTGTAGACTGTAAACCCAATACAAGCCACCAATTCAGTCTCAAATGTTTTAGCACATTACCAGTGAATTGTTCAAATGAGTCGACATTAATATTTTCTAGGATCATCTGTTTTGTTTACTTCATTGATTAACTATTAGCTGGTATAGTCTATATGTTTTGAGTTAGCGGAAATAGGGAGTATCAATGCCGTCAGCTGGAATTTTTTATAATTTGAATAATGACTATTTCTAGATAACTGTTTAACATTTAAGACTATGGTACATACTCAATGTGTTTGTAGCCCCTGATGTTTCATTTGTATACATTATCACATTTAAGTTTAGTTTTTCTTTTCTCTTCCTTATTTCTCTGGTGCATATAGATGTTGACTGCCCTGTCATGCGGTCTACCTCAGTAATATTGTAGCAATGCATAACAGTTTCCGAACTATTGCTATCGGCAACAGGTTAACACTGAATGTGCCGTGAATTAGAAAACATATATTTTGTTTTATTCTTTTCTTGGGGTAATATAATTTCAATGTTATAATGTGTAAATTATCAAATAGGTAATTTCTATAAATGATCATTGTGAATATTGAGTAAATATACACATGCAATACAAGTTCATGCTTGTTTAAATAATCCCACAAAAATTTGGGGTTTTAGAACTTTGGGTTTTGTGGGCTTTGTGGGTTTTAGAACAGTGGGTTTTGTGGGCTTTATAACTGTGGGATTTGTGGGATCTGAGGGTTTCGTCAGGAGTATATAAAGCTTTGTGGGCTGCTCTTGTGGGTTTCAGTCAGCTAGCAGCAATCAATGTAGGTACATCACAAGTATTGTGAGTTTTTTATTTTATTTTGTTTAGTTTATTATAGTTATTAGTTTTTTATAGTTATGTAACTTTAGGCAATATTTTGGACTGTAATTTTTGTTAAAGTTTTTTTTAAGCACAAATCAGTATTTATTTAAGAAATTGATTTTTTTTAGTTTTAATTCCTTTCTCTCTTCCAAATTATATGCATTCTAGTAATTTATAATTTATTTTTATAAGCAAACTAGATGTTGTTATATCATTTGTTATTTGAACCTCAGTTATATGGTCAAGTGAGTGTTGTATTAACAGATCAATACTTTTATTTATTTATTTTTATTTATTTGATTAGTTTTATAAAGCTAAGGACATATAGAGAAGTTTTTCTTAATTATAAAGATATGATTCCTTTTCTTAAATTATAGGTCCAACAATGTTCTTGGGGAAATAGAATGTCTAAGTCATTGTGAGTGTTTTCCTCACCGACTTGGCATTCTAATTTCAACTCAATAATACTTGATTAATCTAGCAATTGATAAAAGCATCATTTTTTAAAAATTTCTTATCTTTAATTTACTAGTTGTCTAAGTCATTGTGAGTGTTTTCCTCACTGACTTGGCATTCTAAATTCAATTCAACAATACTTGATTAATCTAGCAATTGATAAAAACATAAATTATTTAGATTTCTATTTTAAAATTTATTAGTTGTCTAAGTCATTGTGAGTGTTTTCCTCACTGACTTGAATCTAGCAATTGATAAAAGCATCATTTTTTAAAAATTTCTTATCTTTAATTTACTAGTTGTCTAAGTCATTGTGAGTGTTTTCCTCACCGACTTGGCATTCTAATTTCAATTCAACAATACTTGATTAATCTAGCAATTGATAAAAGCATCATTTTTTAAAAATTTCTTATCTTTAATTTACTAGTTGTCTAAGTCATTGTGAGTGTTTTCCTCACCGACTTGGCATTCTAATTTCAATTCAATAATACTTGATTAATCTAGCAATTGATAAAAGCATTATTTTTTAAAAAAAAACCTTATCTTTAATTTACTAGTTGTCTAAGTCATTGTGAGTGTTTTCCTCACCGACTTGGCATTCTAATTTCAATTCAATAATACTTGATTAATCTAGCAATTGATAAAAGCATCATTTTTTAAAAATTTCTTATCTTTAATTTACTAGTTGTCTAAGTCATTGTAAGAGTTTTCCTTACCGACTTGACAGCCAATTTACTTTCATCTATATTAATTCACCTCAAATGAAGTGTGAAGTTAAGCAAGTGTTTTCCTTGCAGATTTTACATTTCATATATTACAGTCAAGTCAGATTTTCTCTTCTGTAGTAAACTTCATTGCAATCAAATCCAAATATGGTAACTCTTATATAATTTTCAATTATCAAAAGAAGTAATAATGTAATGATGTTTTTAATGGTTTTGCAATGTGCATGACAATAACACCCACACACATATCACGCTTTTGCCAAGAATAAGAACTATTAATGCATATTCAGTTGAAAAAATTCAACTATTATAACAACAAGAACCATTCAATAATTAATGCTGCTTTCAAAGGAAGACATTAAATGCTTTTTAAAATGAAGCTTTTTTACTATGTACATTACATATACTTCTCACAAAAAATGTAGTCCCCCACTGGAAAGGCCACCTGTCTTATAAGGCTACTTTCCCGGTGCAGTAAGGGTGGCCATATAAGAGGGGGACTACTGTATATGACAACACCAGCTGTTGGAATATTCTTGTATACAGGGTTCCCATGCTACTGTGAAATCAGTTAAAAGTCAGGAGAAATGATAATTTTTTTTCCCAGTCATGAAAAGTTCTAGAATGTTTAAAAAATGATGTAAGACAGAAAAAACCCAAGAATTTTCTGCCACCACTTGATGCCTGAAACAATTACATAATTGAGTCATAACTGGACTGATCCGGAGCTCAGTTTAAGGAGTTTTTCTCAGAATATTTGGAGGTTGCAGTATACATCATTTTGGTACTTGCCATAAACACATTTGTTGAGTCGGTCCAAATACTCAGTGGATTATATTCATCAAGTAGACCTATTTTTCCCCACAGACAGCTTGATATCAGTATCTTTACTTATTTGGAAGATATGAACACCAGTCTAGCATCACAAGCAGCCAACAAGGTGGCAGCAAAGTGTATCTGCTTACCAGATGGCGTTGCAAAGTTAAATGTTGTTAATCCCGTATTAATCTATATGGAAATTATTTATTTTCTCATAAATTGCGAATATTGAAATCATGTCTTTAATCTGCTGAAAGACAAAATAAAACTATAACATGATGAAATATGAGCTGGTACTCACCATTTGCATGGCATTCGCATGAGTAGAAAAATCTCACAATCAACATGTTCATGACCTTAAAGATACAGTAGTCACATGATATCAATAATACCCCATTTCAAATGTTGTAGAACAAAATATTAAATGAAAGTTGTGTGCAGGTTGTAATAAAAATACAAACTAAAAAAACCCCTAAAATATCTATTATATATTTATTTCTAGAACAACTGTCAGGTTTTTTTGTGTCATGTGACTACCACATTTGTTTGTGCTGTCTGCTTGCTGAATCTGACTGACCAGATTGCAGTGACAATGACATGTTTCTTGTCATCGTTCTCAAACTAAATATGTTGAGAATTATATATTTCTGATTTTTACAAAATTTATCTGACTTATTTAATATGATTGAATTTTGTATAACAACATTAAAAATGAGTGTGCTGTTGATATTACATGACTATTGAGATTTGTTAAGTCATGTGACTAGTAATGCAAATGGCAAGTATCTTCAGATTTCATATATGTTGTAGTTTTGTCTAGACTGTCAGCAGATTAAAGACATAACAATTAGAATACTTTATAAATCATTTTCTTATTGATTTCATGCAGGTATGAGTCAATATATAACATTGTTTAAATTTGCTAGGCCTGCTATTAAGTGACTACCATATGCCACTACCACACAGTGGTGGCAAATTATAAATTTTCAATTTGCAATTTATCTGACGCCACTCATCTCAACGTAAATGTCCATGTGGTGGGAATATGTTTAGGAAATCTGGGTTTGAAAATGGACTGCTATTCGTTTTAAGCCACATTTGTTGTCCAAAATGTTGAATATAAGCTGATATTTGGTGTGAAACTATTACACAGTGACATGTGGTTTGAAACATTGGTTTCAGATCTTAAATGGAATGCCAGAGAAATGGAGAAATTGTCATCCCTTGTATCAAATTTAAAGACGATATCAGCCCCACTATCAGTACATGTTTGGGGACTGACTTATAAAATTACAAGAAGATAAGTTGATTTTACAGAAAATTCAGTCCTTTATAAAACAGCAATTATAAATTTGAAGGTCTTCTGTCAAAATTTTAATCAACCCTTTTGTAAATGCTTTGAAATGATGGATTTTTGACCAGATCATCTTAAGGAGGTTAAAGTTGTTTGAAAACTCTTATTTGGAATTTTATTGGTACAGGTCAATTCAGGGTTAAAATTTTCCATATAAGATAAGATTCTAATATTTTGTGTTTATTGTATTTTCATATTTAAATGTTACTTTGTATAATATGCATATACATTGCTCTATAATTATTTAGAATTAGAGGTTTGAAGGGAAACAAAAACCAATTTATATTCGTTATGTCATTTCCATAAAGCAACATAATACATGTCAGCAAAGTTAGAATTTGTATTCTGTACATAACCTTACATGTCAGTTACTAGGAATATGATCAAACTTGTTTTGTGTGATACATTTTGTGGTTTTGTACATGATCATTTCTGACTTGGATGTTTTGGAGAGTCTTAAAATAGAAACATCTTTAGCTTTAGAAAATGCATTTTTTTAAATCTAAAATGTTCTTTAATTCCATTCAGTAATGGTCATATGTGAACCTTGAAAAACATAATTTTTTCTTGGAAATGACCTGGAAATTTATCTAAAAGGGTGGGAACCATGTGTGTATAGTTGTATAATTTTGTAATTTTATCTGGGTAACTCATCAATGACTATCATCAGAGAACATCACATTGTTTTATTTTTGTGAAGTTTGCTATTTTTGTGAAGTTTGACTTGGTCACAAAAGTCATGAAAATCAAATCACTTTAAAAGTCTTTTTAGAAGATATATCATTTATCAAACTGTGAAGCATACATTGGTGCTTACATGCAGTATATTATTAGAGTCCAATCTCAAAATACTTAGACCATGATCTGATGAATGCATAATGTGTGTGCAGATCTGGGTCCAGGCACTTTGTCAGGATTAATATAGTAGAACAAAGATTCCGGTCTGCTGGTGCATCGTGCATTGACAGATCAAGGTCTGTGATATTTTCAGATGGATTCAACTTATCAGTTTATATGATTCTTTATTTAGATAATTATTTTTTCAGTGGAGTCTTCTTGGTTACATACATAATTCTGATCTGCATACCCAGTGTAAGGTACGTATAGAGTGAGTGGTATTGAAACAATGTTGAGTGGTAGATTATCTATTTCAGTGGATTCTGCTCAGTAAAACCCAGTCTGTCAGGTTCACTTCAGCCTGATATCTTAAAGGCTGTTCCATTTAAAAATGTATGGTACCCAAGGAAGACAGTTTATTAGAATAATATGCCAGGATACTTTGATTACACAGAGTTCATGTTCAGATGATAAGAATATTCTTAACTTGCATCTATGGGTGAATACCCCACATTCGAAGTTCCTTTCTTTGTCCCAGGTAGGTTTTACTGGAATAGCCTGATTCTTTGAGACACCTGATCTAGATGTTTATCCACAAGTTAATTCATTCACCTCCCCTTTTTATGCCCACCGTCCTTTTTCGGATCCCAGTTTGCACAGTATGTACAGGTGGTTTTTCTGTAGAAGACATCAGTATGTACAGGTGGTATTTCTGTAGAAGACATCAGTATGTACAGGTGGTTTTTCTGTAGAAGACATCAGTCTCTACAGGTGGTTTTTCTGTAGAAGACATCAGTCTCTACAGGTGGTTTTTCTGTAGAAGACATCAGTCTCTACAGGTGGTTTTTCTATAGAAGACATCAGTATGTACAGGGGGTTTTTCTGTAGAAGACATCAGTATGTACAGGTGGTTTTTATGTAGAAGACATCAGTATGTACAGGTGGTTTTTCTGTAGAAGACAACAGTATGTACAGGTGGTTTTTCTGTAGAAGACATCAGTATGTACAGGTGGTTTTTATGTAGAAGACATCAGTATGTACAGGTGGTTTTTCTGTAGAAGACAACAGTATGTACAGGTGCTTTTTCTGTAGAAGACATCAGTATGTACAGGTGGTTTTTCTGTAGAAGACATCAGTATGTACAGGTGGTTTTTCAGTATGTACAGGTGGTTTTTCTGTAGAAGACATCAGTATGTACAGGTGGTTTTTCAGTATGTACAGGTGCTTTTTCTGTAGAAGACATCAGTATGTACAGGTGCTTTTTCTGTAGAAGACATGTTCTTTTAACAGCTGCTCGACACCATCCCTAAATGTTTATGTATATAAACAGATTTTGGCTAAACATGTTTTATAATATTTTATTTTGTGGGCCTAGGTTATTGTTTTTATAACATGCCATACATATTTACATACAAGTCGAGTCCAAATGCAAACAACATAGACCTTTATCAGTCATCACATAATGTGCTTGGAGGTCAGGGTGCATGTTTTCTCCCCTGTTGTTTACTTCTAAAAAAATTGCATTGACCCTTATCTGCACAAAAGTTATGCACTGACAGATCTGGGTCTGTGCAGCTTGCAGTTAGACTCAACTTATAAGCAACTACATATGGTGCCTAAGCATTCATACATGGATGATCTGGAATTTCACACAGCTTGTCAGTTTTATTTGCATAACACACACCTAGGCTTGAGCTGTTTAGGTTTTTTCCAATTGATATCCAATTGCTTGTTATTCTTTGATACACAGAATAGAACTTTTACAAATTTCTAGTTATGTCCCTTGCTTTATCATGAAATGCTATCTACATATTTTATTCATTTCCATACATCATCTGTCCTTAAGTCCATCACATTTCCATTTCTACCCTGCAACTTGAACAGCCATTTAGGATTAAGGAATGATATCTTATAATTATGATCCATCGTTAGAATGTGTTCTGAACCACAGAGGGAGTCCAGTCTTCAGAGTCAGGGTCACAGCTCATTATTTTTAGTTGTAATTTATACTTTACTTTACACTTTTATATCACTTGGACTGAGATTAAGAGATGAAAGTTAGTATACCAATGCATCACCATTAGAGGTTGTGTAATGTGTAACAATGTGGGTCCTAATTTGAAGGCCAGGGTAACATCTTTTTATTACTTTTGTGACTTTTTTATACTACTTTTTTAAATTGGTAAGTAGGTCTTTGTGTTATCAAAATATTTGTTGAGAATGATTATGAGTGAAATTCTTGCATATTAATGATGTGGTCTTCCATTTGATTGTCTGAGCTTGTCAACACTAGAAGTTACATTTCTGATCAGGATTTGATAAAATGTTAAATTTAGTCACGAGTTGTTAAGTTACAGGACAGGTTTGATTGTGAGCAATATATATGAATAATAAGTATGTAATCTTGTATCTGATTAGCTGAGCTGCTTAGACTGCATTCCAATAAGATTTGGCACCCCTTAATAAATGTGTTTAGATTATCATTGCTATAGACCGGTTTTGTAAAGAATAAGATCTGACTGAATTTAATGAGGTGTTCTTGCATCTGATTGAGCTTTTTACCTCTCTAATGCTTGAGACTACATTTCTCATCAAATTTGTTATAAATCTTAGTAAGCTTTATATCATGGAAACCTTGCATGATTATGAGAAAGAGTTTATGCAGATTTCTTATATTGTATCTTCAGAAGCAATGTTGTTGATATACGGTTTGATGCCATTTTTCAGCACAAGATAGGCTATACATGGTAGGCAGCAAAATCAGGATATAGTAAAATGGATATAAAGTTTTGGAGATTAGGCTTTTTGTTCATACAGTACTGTATAAATCTGTTGAATGCATTTTGTCGACTGTAAAGTTATATCAGCCAGGTGAGCAATGAGACCCACTTGGACCTCTTGGTTCAGATTCCATTCACACTTTTGTATGAAAAATAAATATATTGGAATTGTTGTGGTCCTTAATGCCATTTTTCAGCTCACGATAGGCTATTCATGGCGGCCAGTATTAATTGTGGAGGAAGAAACCGGGAAATCACCGGAAAGAACCACCGACTCACGAGAAGCTACTGGCAAGCTTTCTCACATATCCACATTCACCGAATCTTAGACTCGAACCCACACAGACAGTGGTGAGATGGCAGTGATCCGTAACGGAGAGCGCTTTAGACCACTCAGCCACTCGGGGCCCCTATATTGGAATTGTAAAAAAAGGAGTATGTAACATTAAACTATGTTTTGAGTCAGGTGAAAGGACTTGCTTGATACGGTATGAATACATTTTGGCCAAACATCATTTGGATATGCTGTAGTTATCCATATAAAGCACACCCAAGCAGCGTAGAACCAGATCTGCTGTTGCATACTCTTCATGCAGGTAAGAGTCTGTGGTCTTCATTCTACTTCAAGCAAACATCAGTTTTATGTGCATGTGTATTTTCTGAGATACATTATTGAGTATAATACACAATGTGTTGACAGAATTTGGTGAGGTTGGAGCCCATAATAATAATTAAGTGCATGTTGTTGATATCACAAAGCTATCATATGGGTTATGTTCCAGTCACATGTTTTGGGAGCTCTTCACTTTGGAGGTGCATTTTCTTGCCCAATATGTTTATACTTAGTAAAGCATATGTTAGATTCACATTTTGTGACTTTATCCAATAAAGTTAACTGGTAACAAGTAATCATGTAAATTCTCTATAAAATGAAGTATAAATCCTCTGATCAAAAGTTATATTAAATTGTTGTTTAAATTTTCTAATGTTTAATTACTTTGTAAATTCACAGGTCAAAGATTAATTGCTTTGTAAATACTCTAATGAAAATAAACTTGATTTGTGTAGTTACTAGCATATCCTACAAAAATCAAGTTAACATATGGAGAAATGCCTTCCTTGCAAAAGAATGGGCACTAATTTTTGAAATTTTATGTAAGATCTGTTTCTTGCCATCCCAATGTACTGCCATTGTGTTGTTGATTGGAAGGAAGGTTATTTCAATTTAATCAAATCTAGGCCAGATGATGTAAATAAGATGTTATCAGTTTAATGATGTGTAGATATGTTGTAAGATTGGTTTTAATAAAGGGAAGCATTGTCCCTAGGATGCTTTAAAAAGTATTGTGAAAACAGTCCTTCACTTGCGGCAAAAAAGCTGAGCATAGATGGAAGCCACACAAACTTTACCATTTTAGGTTCATGCATAATTAAACCAGGTGCTTCAGTACTAAAAAATAGTTGATATTTTAATCGTAATACCAGATATTTTTATTGTAGGAGGAAGACACCAGGCAATTTCATCGCTCTTGGAATATTTGTAAGTTTCTTGCTATCATTTGTTTAAGAAGTGACATGTGCATCTTAAAGTTTCTTCAGCTCTACCTTTTTGGCAGGGGTATCTGTATTCTCTAGTCACATTTCTATTTCATACAGTTTTTATACCTTCCAAATGAAAGTTAATTATCAGCTCTCTTAACAGAAGTTGGATTCTTCCAGACTAGATGGTTTTTCCTAATTCTACATTCAGACTAGAAAGGTGCCCATGGATGCCCCTGCCAGAGTAATTCACAAAATGTCATGGTTCTAAGACAAACATGGCTATAAGCTTAAAAATAGCTCACAAAATGTCATGGTTCTAAGACAAACATGGCTATAAGCTTAAAAATAGCTAATTAATTAAACCTGACCTAGTAGGTTTTTCTGATTTTAAGCCTCAAACTATTTTTGGTTTAAACTCAGAAAAAGATTGATAAACTGCAATGGACAGTCATAGGCAACACTATGTCACCAATGTATATACATTTAAGGCATAACAAGATTTTTGATGTGATTAAAATTCTTCGATATTTTACTATTATATTTAGGGCATAGACTGATTGCTATTAAAGAGGATGCCATTCTATGTGTACATTATTACATGTATACATGTGTGTACTTTTTGTCTGCTCGGCTAATGTGGATAAGTGAGAAAGACCACCAGTAGCTTCTCGTGGGTCGGTGGTTCTTCCCGAGGGTTTTCCAGGGTTCTTCCTCCACCATTAATACTGGCTGCCATGTATAGCCTATCTTGTGCTGAAAAATGGCATTAAACCATACAACAACAACAGCAACTTTTGTCTTTTTCTGTATTTGAATACAGTGGAGTTTTAGTTGAATAAAATATCATTCTTTCAACATTTTTATATTTTACTTTTCTCTCTTTTCCAGACTATTGCATTTTCGTACATGGTTGGGACAATAAGCAGGTATACAAAAAAGCAATTATTTGAAGTTTGACTATTGATGATTAATTTCTTGCTCCTTCTTACTCTTGTTTTTTGTTCTAGCATTATATATTTACCTTTGAGCCATGGAATTTTAATTCTTAGTTGTATGAACAAGAAAAATCCAGATCATATGATAGCAAGTACTATTGTATGTACAAGACACGCTAATACTTGCATTTCTCTAACTTTAACATAAACCATATTAAATTTCAGAAGCAAATTGTACTTACCTTAAATTTTAGTATTTAGCAACATAATGGCCACTATATTAGATCATATACATATTTAGAATAAGTTTATTCTGCTAAATGATATTTATTACAAAGATTTGCCATGGATTTCAGTTTTAAAATTGTTTTTTTTTTTATTGACAACTGCAGGAGTTGTCACCCCTGTAAGTGGCGAGACCAAGAACACTTCATAGTGCATGGGGTGCACATCCCATGAAGTCCATTGTAGATGTGATCTGTCGAAAATATTTTTCCTATAAATCAAAAAATGTCATTTAGTCCTACCAAGTCTCTCTTTTCAGTGTTATTAGTTTGCAAATAAATTGTATTACATTATTCAGATTATATATTTTCTAAATTTAAATATTAAATTTAAATACCTCTAAAATTTCCCTTTTTTATGTTAATGCTAATTTATTAACCTGATAACTACATTAGAAAGATGTACACCAATAAAATTGCTTTTTTTGCATTATACTAAACTTTACATTTGAAAATGATATCCAAAATACCAGTTTTTTTCCCCAGGGTCATTTTGCATCATGATCGTGATAGGTTATCACCAGTACTGCTATGTTTTAATGTTTCCCACTCTCTTTTAAAAAATATTGTTGTAAACATTTTGTGACCATGTTCCAAGCCATATGCTTCAAAGATCCATCTACTTATTCTTTTTTTTTTTTGGATGATTGGGGATAATTAACTATCGATCACTCCTTATCTGTTGTACCTTGCATAACTTAGCTGATGGTGCACGACTTTGATGTTTTTTTCAATTTTTTCACTGACATATCCATGTGATCAGACAGTGATTGTGGAATCTGCTGTGTGTGTGTGTGTGTGTGTGTGTGTGTGTTATATCAGTAATTTACACTTTCAACTCAAAATGTATAACATGTTTTAACTTTCAGCATTGTTAAAATATTTGTGTATGATTATGAATAGAAACTAAATTATACTGAGCCCCACATTTCTTAGATAAGATCAGCTATAGATTTTGTAGCAAAGGAATTTCTGTCAAATCTAGGAAGAAAAATATTTATTTTCAGATTTTGCTTGTTCTAATAATATTAGTCAATAAAATATTATTTCATTTGCAATTAAAATATTTTTCTTTCTTCAATCATCAGTTTGCATTTGGAATATTACCCTTTTATTTTTCAGTTTTAGTTTTAATTTGGAATCTGGTAGTTTTAAAACATATTTTTCCCTTCATTAGTAAACTTAAACTTGTTTTATGAAAGTGATTGATAATGTGATTGTGTTTCAGTTTCTATAAAATAATGTTTTCTTCTTCAGTTTCTATGAAACCAACATTGTACTGGTTGCTGCAGGTGTCACAGCTGCTGTATGCCTTGCTTTGACCCTATTTGCTCTTCAGACAAAGGTAAAAAGTACTAAGTCTGTCTTCATTATGCTTGTAGGGCCTTGATAGACGAGAAGTGAAACTCTGCCATCACATCTCTGCTGACCCAAGTTTGATTACTTCCTTCAGCATACTCAATGATAAAGTGGTCACCCATTCAGGGTCTGTGATTTAGTCAGGTTTCTCCATTGTCCTCCACCAAAAGGGACCACACTATGCAATGATCCTAGCCATCCAGTATATTAAAGTGATAACAAGCTGTATAGTACACATAAAAAGTAATGCATGTGTTATGTTTTTTATGTTTTGTTGTTGCTTCATTTGTGGTCTGTAGGTTACAGTGCTAGTGTGCTGAATTTACACCGCAATGCCATCTTCAGACTCTAAAGGAAAATACCAGCCATCATGAGCAGTCATTGATCCTGACATATTGCTTAAATTGAATAGGATAATAAACATCTGAAAGTTTCTTCCTCAAATACCTTGCATTAAAGTGAGAAACTGTGCCTATCATATCATAGCACAATACGCAAAAATCTACATATTTTACAGTGGGATTGTTTGATTTTGAGATAAGGGGACAATATGAATGAAAATGTCACCATTGTCACTGAAGCTTGTCTTCAACATACAAGAAAAGCAAAGTTACCTTCATCTTCATGAATATTTCCCTTACCCCATTTCTCTAGTCAACTTGAACCATTGGCATTAACAGTAAATCTGACATAAAATGAGAAACTATACCTGCCATATCATAACACATTACACAAAAATCTACATAGTTACTGCCTAACTAACAAATTCATTAATTTGAAAACATCATTTCCAGATCACCATTGGTATTTTATCCAATTAATTGTCATGGAGGTAAAAAAAAAGTGATGAAAGATAAACTACCAGCATTCCACAGATATCTGACTGATAGTAGTTGGTGTGATTTTGTGTTTGTCAGTCTTTAGGACATTACAGTTTGAGGCCCATTAGTCTAATTTGCATGTCTAAAGTACACTAAGTAGAACAACCCATTTCATTTGAAGGTCAGATCAGTTAGATGTGCATGCCTTTTAAAGAAACAAAAAGTTGTTCCACTTCATGATCTTATCTTTATTGAAGGTTATTGGTTGGTTTATGTTCTGACAGAAGCAAGGTTTCTTGGAAGTTAGATTTTACTCCATACTTAAAATGCAATACAATATTACTTAATTAGTTTGAATGGTGATGGAGTTGAAGGGTAAGTGTCGGCTCTCACACCAAATATATTTTTAAAACCATTAAGACAAAAATGCATGATTAAAGCCAGATCTTTTCCAAATTTTGAAAGAGTAAACATTGTAGAAAAACTGGTAGCAAATAATAGTAAATGTTTTGTAGTTGAGCAGTGTAGAACAGATAATTCAAAAAATTATTTTTTTTTCATAAAAACAATTGTGGACTGGAATCATCTGAGTGATGTGTATGTGCAATCAGTGGAGAGCTTCAAGACAGCTCTTGAAAACTACTGCTAACTTTCCAGTTGGCTTTCTCTCGCTCTTCCAGTGCAAATTTATGCCTTAACTGGCCCTGCACTATACACATTCATGATCCACTTTTTAAGGCAAAAAGCCCAAACACAGCTGTGGTTCATGGAAAAACAAACCTTCTACATAGCTCAGGAAAATTTAATTTTAGAAATTCTCATTTAGGAGATCAGCTTTGTGACACACAGAAGCAGTAGATAGCATTTTATACTTTCTATATCCTGCACGTATTATACTGACATCAGCAAGTCTGGATTTTACAACCTTCATTGAGGGCCGAGTTGTCTAAAGCGCAGTCCGTTATGAATCACTGCCATCTCACTTCTATGTGAGTTCGAGTCCAGACTCAGCTAACGTGAGTAAATGAGAAAGCCTGCAAGTAGCTTCTCATGGGTCAGTGGTTCTTTTCAGGGTTTTCCAGGGTTCTTCCTCCACCATTAATACTGGCCGCCATGTATAGCCTATCTTGTGCTGAAAAATGGCATTAAAACTCTATAACAACAATAACAACAACCTCCATTAACACAACACCACCCTGTAACAGGTTAATGGACAACTGCAGAGCTCAATTCCAAATGGAACTAACATATTAAACAATCATTGCATGTTTTAGACTCCCTTACAGCAGTGCAGACAAAGAAAGAGCATTTTCGTTGCTCAGCAAAATTTAATAAGATATTTTGAGTAAGTTTAAAAAATTGTGCCATCCAGTCTGTTAATCGTTGCAATTGAATGATTGAGAGCACAATGGATTTTAAACAGCAAAACTTTTATTTATCATTTGCAAATAATGTGTTTTAGTTGCTGGTATTTAACATCATTTTTCAGCACATGATATAAATGTCATCTAGGAAGAAGAACCTCAGAAAACCTTGTAAAAAAAACTGACACATGGGAAGTTCTTTCCAAGAGTCACTCCCACAGAGACAGTGGTGAGATGGCAGTGTTTGGTAAAGGCAAGCGCTTTAGACCACTGAGCTATCTGTGGTCTCTTTAAATAATGTTTTTGTGTGTATATGTGTGTATGTGATATTTGTATAACACAGTGTTTAGTCTACCATCTATTACTTGTTTAAAAGTGTATTAAAGGCTTCAAACAAAATATGTTTTGCTTATCAAGGTACAATTTTTCAGTCATTCTCTATACCAATATGAGTTTAGTATCCACCTACCCATTTGACAGTTTGTACCACCCTACTGATTGTAAAAACAAAAAGCATCATTGATATTAAAATTGCCCAAAACTTTATAATTCCATTCATTTGTTTCTAACCTAACTATCATCCAGTGTGTCCCATTCACTGTCATATTGTTAATGTTTTGAAACAAAGCTTTCAGGTTAAACAGTGAGCCAGCTTGCTTTGCTTTTCTATTGATGCAGCAAGTTGATCATAGCTAAGACTTAAAATGTGTTTTTGTTTAAATAAATAAAATATCAGCAACTTTTTACATTCAGATTTCCTTTTAAGTAAGAAAGTATTGAAAATTAATTTATTTTTCTCTCTGTTTCAGATTGACTTCACTATGTGTGCTGGTTTGCTGTTTGCACTGTGCATGGTCCTGATCTTCTTTGGCTTTTCGTGCATGATTGTCTACCTCACAGTTGGCTACAGCAGGGTATGATGTTAAGGGATTTAAAATATAAAATTAGTTAAATTAAGCTAGTTTGCATAATGTGCATTTTTATAAACTTTATTAAGCAAGTTGAATCATTTCTATCTTAGAACCTTTGTGAGTGAAAGAAGTTGTTCAGTTGTTTTTCTTTATTCATCATAAATAAGCATTGTCATAAGACCTTACATATTGTGAAATCATTACTTTTATGTTGGGGTTTAATTTTTTTAAAACTCTTGCCCCAGTAGTTGTTGGGGTACCATATCTACTCACTTATAAGATGAGCCATACTGCAGACTGCACAGACCCAGATCCACCATTGCATAATGTGCCAGCAGATCTGGGTCTGTGCTGTTTATTAGGAGTAATTTTTACAACAAACAAAATAGACCCTGATATGGTGGTACATTAAATGACAGCAGATCCTGGTCTATATGGTATATAGGATTCCTTGTGTCTGTCTATCCTATATCCTAGTCTGAAAATTCAGTCCCCTAGCATCCACCTCAGATGCTGGATGTCGTGGGTTTGATCCCCGGCAAGTCATACCAAAGACTTATAAAAATCATACCAACAACTGCCTCACTTGGCACTCAGCATTAAGAGGATAGTGTTAAGACTAGTCAGCCTGGTGTCAGGATAATGTGACTGGGTGGGACATCATGCTACATGTTTATGGTATGATTCCCTGTCTTAGACATCACTATAAACTGCCACACTGCAGACATCATAGTGTTATGAGTAAAAAAAAATTAAAACTACATTAAAAATCCAAATCACACAAAATGAGTCACCAAACCTGTATTGGTACTGGGGTTGTAGAGGTAAAAAAAAACTTCAACTTATTTCAGACAGATTTGTCTACAGAACATAATTGATCATAATTAGATTGGATTTTAATCCATGTTACTTGGAACACTCTCATTGAGTCAGTCTATTTTGTATTTTTATGCACTTTTTCCAAAATAGTAGTCACATGTGAAGATACTCATCATTTGAGTCACATCACAGTTCCAAAGAAACTTGACCATAACAAAAATGCATCTAATTAATTTTTTAGTTTTGATAAAACAGCTGAGGGAGATTGTATTTTTCCATATAGACTTGAAAGTTTTCAGATTTAATATGGATATGTTGTACAGATTACTGAAAGGTCCCTTCAATGAACCTTAACTCAAAAGTCTTGAGTAATACTTGTAAATGTCTAAACACAATTAACTGCAAACGTATCTTATAAATTTTTGTGAATGAGTGAGATCATACCCCAAACTAACTGTCAGTACCGATACAGGTTTTGGAGCTGATTTAATGGTCTATGCCATTTCATGTATTCATCCTTCTGTCTGTCACACAGTCCTGTTAATCCAACTATTCAAACAGCTTTTGATGGGTCACCAGGGCAGCTATTAAAGTATTTACTCAGGTATGATGACCATGTGATTTCAGAGTCCAACTGAGTCATACCAGAGACTTCTAAAAATGGTAGTAGCAACTGCCTTGCTTGGCACTCAGGATAAGATGTTAGTGCTAGGACTGTTCAACCTGGTGACAGGATAATGTTATTGAGTGGAACATGATGCTTCATGTATGCAGCATGATACCTCATTGCTAGACATTACTATGAACTGTCGCACTGTAAATATAGTAGTGATATGACTGAAAAATTTTTAAAGCTATGTTTGAATACAAATTTCACACACACACTTACACAAGGTAATTACCTGAAGATGCACATGCAGTGGAACCATGCTATAACTTGCTTCCTAAAAACACAAATTCAGATATAACCTGGTCATGGCATGGTTGCCAATATTTTTACAATGAGATCATGAATCTCCTGAAATACTAGAATAATCAAGAGTTAATAAAGCCATAGACTTGAAGAAAACAAAATGGCAGCACTGCTCTTTGCTGACTTTTGAAATAATAATAATGTCATCTGTTGTAGTCTTGAAGAAAACAAAATGGAATCACTTCTCTTTGCTGACTTTTGAAAGTTATTAACTGTTTAAAAAGCAGTGAATTGTGAACCTAATTAGTGTTGAAAAACATGAACAATAAAGTCATGAAGTATTCTTTATGCTTGTATTCTATTTTGTATTCTGTCATTTCTCAGTTCAGGGTAAATAATAGCCTATAGATGTTATCTCTGCTCAGTCAACTGACATACACATCCAATTACCAAACAATGTGGTACTTGTAAAACGCTTTTCTTCAGAATTTATATATTTCTGCCTCATTAAATGCAAAAATATAGACCTCCATTGGTTGTTCAATTAGATGGCATACATACCTGTGCATGAAACAATTCTATATTTAAAATTAGTTTATTACCCAAAATTGTCAGGACCAGTTTTGGCCAATGCCACATATGTACATATATGTTCTCTCTCTCTCTCTCTCTCTCTCTCTCTCTCTCTCTCTCTCTCTCTCTCTCTCTCTCTCTCTCTCTCTCTCTCTCTCTCTCTCTCTCTCTCTCTCTCTCTCTCTCTCTCTCTCTCTCTCTCTCTCTCTCTCTCTCTCTCTCTCTCTCTCTCTCTCTCTCTCTCTCTCTCTCTCTCTCTCTCTCTCTCTCTCTCTCTCTCTCTCTCTCTCTCTCTCTCTCTCTCTCTCTCTCTCTCTCTCTCTCTCTCTCTCTCTCTCTCTCTCTCTCTCTCTCTCTCTCTCTCTCTCTCTCTCTCTCTCTCTCTCTCTCTCTCTCTCTCTCTCTCTCTCTCTCTCTCTCTCTGTGTGTGTGTGTGTGTGTGTATGTGTCCAAACTAAGTCTTGCATGTAAGTTTTAAAGTGATACAGAAATCACATATTATATATATATATCATGATAATAGAAATTGCATTACATGCATATTGAGTAACAGAAATAGCCTTACATGTGTGACATTATGCCAATATTGCATTACATGTTTATTATGATAAAGAAATTGCATTGCATGTGAATCATGATGCCAAAATTGCATTACACGTGTATCATGATACAGAAATTGCATTACATATGTATCATGGTACATGAATTGCATTACATATGTATCAGGGTACAGAAGTTTAATTAAATGTGTATCATGATACAGAAATTGCAGTACATGTGTATCATGTTACAGAAATTACATTACATATGTATCATGGTACAGAAGTTTAATTAAATGTGTATCATGAGAAAGAAATTCATTGCATGTATATCATGATACAGAAATTACATTACATATGTATTGACACCAATATCACATAATATATGTATCATGATGTAGAAATTGCATTACACATGTATCATGACACAAATTGCATTACATGTGTATCATGATAAAAGAAATTGCATTACATTTGTATCACAATACAGAAATAGTATTACATTTGTATCATGATACATTAAAACAGTTTGGTTTTGAAACATTTTGTCCATGGTTGACTAGCATGTCATGACTTTGGGCAAAGCACTTTTCTCCAGTTGCTTTGGCACTGAATGGGCAACTGTGTTAATATGCAATAAGACAACAAAAAGCATGAAAGAAACAAAACCAGATTAATAAGTGTAGGCATTATGAACCATGCATTTTCATAAGCGCTTTTAAAATTTCTCTTCATTTCAGATTTTGGATTGTGTTTATGGAGGCATTGCAGCACTTGTATTCTCACTGGTAAGATGTTTCTCTGCTGCTGAGTTTTTAAGCAATATTGTTTATTGGCATAATTTGTAAAATTTGTATTTTCGTTACATTTACTAATGGGTTTGCCTTGAAATTAAACATTTGTTAAAATATCATAGAGTTATATGTGTTGATGATCTAAGAAAAATTCTACAGAATCTGAACACTCATCATTGATATAATTTGCCCCACTCCCACTGCATCTCATTCTGGCAAAAATTTTATCATAGAACTTTAATAACAACAATAATTCATCAGTTTTGGCATAAAGGATTTTCAGTCTCTCCAAGAGCAATTGTATGCTATCAACTCTTAACACTGTGATGAACAAATAGTAGAATGCTCATCTGCATTGGTGCAGTGATATAATTTGACCCCACCTCCACTCTGCCCCAGTCTGGCAAAGATGTTGCCATAGAACTTTGATAACAACAGTGATTCATCAGTTTTGGCATAAAGGAATTTCAGTCTCCCCAAATTGTATGTCTTCAACTCTTACATTGTTATGAACAAATAGTAGTAAAAAGCATGCTTTCATATTAATAAGCTCTATTGGACTATTGAGCAAAGAAGGCTGTGCAAACTATAAAAGGGACATAACTAAAATCCTAACCTGAAAATATTGAGTCTTTAAAATGGTTACCTCCCTTGAAGTAATCGAGGCCTCTTTCATTGTAACTGCTTACCTTATGTGCCATATATACTTGCATAAAAGGCTGTTTGCTAACCCCACAACTGAACAGGTATAAACACTAAAACAAAAGTGCATGACCCATATATAAGCCATCCCAAAACCCTCAGACATCATAAGATGCATGCGGAATGTTCTATATGCATTTATTTTGGCAAATTTGGTGCAACAAAAAGTACATGTATACTTGTCTTAGGCTTGTCCTCTATGATTATTAAAAAGAAATGGTATCTTCTTATTTGAAAAGTAATTTTTTTAAATTTTCTGTTTCTTATTGTTTCTGCCTAATTTAGATTTGTGTATAATTTAATTGAATGATGACAAGAATTGAGCATTCATGACAAAATCTAACACTACCTCTGTTTGTTTATGCATTATTGCAACAGTAATTACGTTTTTATTTTGCCCTGAAATCATAAATGCCTAACTAATTAAAAATTGATCTCAGAATGACAACACAATGTACAATAATACAGTTTCATTCAATTCTCGCAATTAAGCTACTGGATGTATTTACATAATGGCACCACCACATGAGTATTGTAGGTTTGAACACACTGAATAAAATACATTCCACAGAATGATGAGCATCCCTTGAAGTCAAATCATTGGTACCACTACACTGTACTGTAATATCTCGAAAATACAATTTGAAGTTTCAGAAATAATCCTTTGAAAATTGTTCTAATACCATAAAAGCTGAGTTTTAGTTTGCTTTGGTGTAAGCGACCTTACACCATACTTGTCATGAAAGGAGGGGAAAAAATCATGAATTTTAGAGTCATTTCATGACTTTGTCACAATTTCATATTACGTCCCAAATTTTGCAGAGAACTCAGAATTATTACAATATGTCTTTGATTTAAATTTCTCCTAAAAAAAAGTCCTGCATAAATATATTGTATGCAATCCATGGAAGACATGTCCTGTGGTATCACCCATGAATATTGTCAAGACGAAATAATTACTTTACTAGAAAGAATTCGCTTCTTCACTAAATAGGATGTTAAGTTAAAACATTAATCACATAATGTATGATTTTCTTAATCAACAGCAAAACAAAAATCAGAAAATAAACCAGAACAAAAAATAAACCACAACAGTAAAACTGTCAGCAATTAATTTCAGTCCCAGTTTTGATCAACATGAATGTTTCAACTACATTACAACCAAAGAAACTTACATGAGTGAGCACCTGGCATTTTTATACCATATATATGAACTATAATTACCATCGTTAAGTTAAAAGAAGGAATGAAAATACATGCCATGCAGCAAATGTGTCCTCCAAAAACTAATTCAGAAAATATGTTTTATAGTAGACAATACTAAATGCCTTGCGATAAGGAAATAAGGTCACGTATTCAACCAGTTACCACATGTACGGTATAGTGGTGCTGCCTATTTAGGTACCTTTTGTTCAGCAAAATTGGTAATCCTTTATTTGGCAATGAATTCCTGGTGCTTGTGTAACACAATGTAGTGTAGAATATGGTTTCTGAGTCATGACAGATGGCCAAGTGTTTTCATAAAATAGTTGCATTGATAAAGATTAACTTTTTAACTAGTCAAACTGTCCAGAATAGAAAATTGAAGCATGACCTGGGGGTGGAAATAAGGCAAAAAGACTTAAATCCTCTCAAGTTTTAGACATTGGCCCATGGATAAGCCTACCCCTTTTCTTCCAGACCTTAATTTTTTCCTAAATTATTTGGCTTATACATGAGTATATACAGTAATACTAAAGTAATACTAATATATTTTCTCAAAATTCCTGCTTCAGATTATTTTCAAAATCATTTTTTTTTTAGAGATAAAGAGAAAATGAACCTGAAACATGTATGATTCAGATTACATGTTATTTCTGGGATCATTTTAAATACTTTATGACAGAAGTAGCAGCATTAGTCATTTTAAGATTCTTTGGTTTATCTAAAGTCACAATATCACAGACAATGCACAAAGGAATCGGCTTTTAAACACTGAAAAATATCAATGTTCACATGGCATGCACATGATATGGTCTGTTTAGAAAAAAACCCCAACTCTTTCATGCCTTGAAATCCGTGTATACAGAACTGTTATGCCTGTTCTAACAAACCAGGTAAGTTTTGGCAAAGTGTAGAAGAAAACATCTTTACCTAACAGGTATTGTCATGAGATCAAAATAGCAAGTTAATTTCTAACTATATATAGATTGTTGATTTTATTGCTGTATATTTGGCATTTGGCCACTCAGAAAGATTTTTACATTAGCATTCATCATAAACTGTCAGACAAATGGATGCAGTTTGAAATGGTGATTTGTAATTGTTTTGGCCTGTTGTAAATGGCACATGGCATGTTTGTGATAAGACAAACAGATGTTGAATTAACTGATTCAATTGCGTATTCATCATTAACTTTTTTGTTATGGATGTGGGGTGTTTATAGTGCAGAGTTATGCACATTTTTTCCAAACCCTGTCACCCATCAGAGGTCTGGGGGATGTTTCTAGGGTTACCAGTTTTCTCCAGCTGAGGTTACTGCAGCTTTTTGGGTATAGTTCTCTTTTATGAATGATGGGATATAAATACTGTGGAGTAATGTAGCTGAGGTCACCTTTCCTTGGTCTTTAGAGTATGCCTCTACCTCGACTACTGAGGTCACTTTACCTTGGTTTTTAGAGCATACCTCCATCTAGATGATTGTGATCACCTTACCTCAGTCTTCAGAGCATTCTGCCATCTAGATTTCTGAAGTCTTGTTACCCCAGTCTTTGGAGCATACCTCTATCTAGATTATTGAGGTTACCGTACCTCAGTACTTAGAGCATGCCTCCACTTAGATTACTGAGGTCACCTTTCCTTGGTCTTTGGAGCATGCCTCTATCTAGATTACTGAGGTTACCTTACCTCAGTATTTAGAGCATGCCTCCACCTAGATTACTGGAGTCATGTTACCTCAGTCTTCGGAGCATGCCTCCACCTAGATTACTGAGGTCACCTTTCCTCAGTCTTCAGAGCATGCCTCTACCTAGATTACTTAAGTCACCTTGCCTCGGTCTTCCAGGCATGCCTCTACCTATATTATTGATGTCACCTTACCTTGGTCTTTCGAGCATGCCACTGTTGGATTACTGTGAGTACTTAAGTCAAACCTGTTGTAGTGGTCAGCTATTTTACTTGCAGTCTTTATATAAAGTCCATACTCAGTATGTCCCATTTGCTCAAAGTAATAAATGATTTGGGGCACTAAACATGGCAGTTAAAAGAAAGGAAGGAAAGGATAGTTAGGATTACTCACACTGGTTTACACTTTTTTAGTATGTAGAAGTACAATCAGGTTTAAAAAAGATTGTGTGCTGCCCTTAGTTGTCATCCTTTGTATTAAAGATTATCAAGTTGCTAATGTGAGTGGGTGGAAAAGATAGTTTGGATTACTCACAGAAAGTTTGGACTGTGTTTTTTGTTATTCTGAATGCAAAGAAAGTAGATAATATCAATTTTTATTTTATTATTTCTCCTAAACCAGTCATATCAATTTCAGATTCTCAATATTTTAAATAACAAAAAAAAATGCTTGCACCTGTCATATCAGAAAAATGATTTCATTTAGAACGTGATGCAATATGCAGAACATTTGTATCAAATAATAAAAAGGTGCTTGGATTGAGGAGTCAATTTTAATATCAAAGTGGACTGAATTTAAAGCTTGATTGTCAAGTTGTTGTGTTTTGACATTATATCATGTAAAAGATACAACAATAACTCTTATTTCTTGCTTCAGTTCCTGATTTATGACACACAGATGATTGTTGGTGGCAGAAAACATGAACTGGACCCTGAGGAATATGTGTTTGGAGCCCTGCAGCTGTATCTTGATGTTGTGTATTTATTCCTTATCATTCTGTCCTTGTTTGGAAAGTCAAACTGACATGTTATACTTGTTCCTTCTCATTCTTTCCTTGTTTGTATCAGATATTTTAACGAAGACAAGAGTTTCCAGAACTGAGTTTCTGACTTTAACTAGATTTTAAAGCACAAAGTTTCTTTTTTCTGTTGATAACTCTAATGAATTCAAGATGTCAAAATACATATTTCATGTTTTAATACATGCCAAGTTTGTTAAACTGACAATGTGAGTGTTGCATGAATGGAATTCTGTGGTAGGAATTATTGTTTATTGTACAAGATGATGTTATGTAATACTTGCCTAATGACAGGGTGGGGTGGGTGAGCATACATACAAATTTCTTTCTGATGAGTAGTCTACTTATATCCATACTTAACTAGATTCTAATACATTGTTTGGGTGTTTGTTTTCAAAACTATTGACGACTTTTCCGTGTTGTTGGCTGAGGTGGTATATATGGATGTGTTCTGGAATATTTTTATGACATGATGTATATCTAGTCGTGACAGTCAATACATTTTATTTTATTTAAAGGTATTTATGAACATATTTGAAGAAGATTCTTTTGCTTGGTTTTTTAATTGAAAAGGAAGTTTAAAGAGTTTGACATTCTTTGAATTACATGCATTTTTTTATCATATTTATGTTCTCTTATTTAGAAATCCCTAGGAATTTATCTAATCATATCTTTATTCCTTAGGATTGTGTTTTTTATAGATAAAAAAGAAGAAATAATTAACATCTTTACATGAATAATTATTTGATTTTCCATGATTATTTAAATCATGATTATTAAACATTAATGCATGAAATCACAAATAAATAAAAGACATTTAGTCTTATTTTTTGAACAGAGTAACATCTAGGATTAATCAGAAGTTTGGTTGTCAAAATCTGACTGGCATTACTTACCAGTTTGTCAAAATCTATCTGGCATTACTTACCAATTTGTCAAAATCTGTCTGGCATTACTTACCAGTTTGTCAAAATCTGTCTGGCATTACTTACCAGTTTGTCAAAATCTGGCACTACTTGACAATTTGTCAAATTTTGTCTGGCATTACTTGCTAGTTTGCCAAAACATGGCTTGCATTACTTACCAGGTTGTCAACATCAGTTTGGTAAATGCCCAGTTTTTGTTAAATTTGTTTTAGTAATTCTTGGCTATTTGTCAGCATCAGTTTGGTAATGCTTGCTGTTTTTTATTTTTGGTCTAGTAATTTATAACTGTTTTTCAAAATCACTAAGTAATTCTTGTTTGTTTTGTTGTCAAAATCAAGCCTGTAATACTTGCCTTTTTATCAACATCAGTTTGGAAATTGTCAGTTGTCAGAATTTATGTATTATTCTGTAGAATTCTTGAGACTATTGATATAATGTACTTTGTTAGTTTAAACTTGAGAGTAGTAAATTTTATAAACTGGAAATTGCAGGTATACCTTGAGACCATAGTAAGTTTTATGAACTGGGAATTGCACTGTATACCTAGAGACCATAGTAAATTTTATGAACTAGGAATTGTATAGTATACTTGGAGACTATATTAAATTTTATGAACTGGGAATTGTACTGTATACCTAGAGACTACATTAAATTTTATGAACTGGGAAATGCACTGCATACCTAGAGATGATAATAAATTGTATGAACTGAGAATTGCACTGTTTACCTAGAGACTATAGTAAATTTTATGAACTGGAAATTGCACTGTATATCTAGAAACTATTGTAAATTTATGAAATAAGCCTTGAGAATATTTGCGCCTCATTTTCTTCTTAACAGCCATTGCATTTGTATGGTTATGAATGATAGAAAAATCCATAATATTTTATTTAAATGGGCATGGGAAAATATATCTTTTGTGCATCAGTGTTTTATTTGTCAAAAGAAAACTTGAGGGGAATAAAGCCCCAAATTTAAAAGCTATAACGAAGGTCTTGGTCTAAATTATTTCAATAGTTTTCAGTCTAGTCATTCAGATAAACTTATTCTTATATTATCAAATATGTTCTCTTTTAAGGGGCCATGAGTGGCCAAGTCGTCTAAAGAACTCACCATTATGGGTCACTACCCTCTCACCTCTGTCTGCATGGGTTCGAGTCTCAGGCTCAGGCTCGGCCAATGTGGGTATGTGAAAAAGCCTGCTGGTAGCTGCTTGTTGGTTGGTGGTTCTTTCCAGGGTTTTCCTGGGTTCTTTCTCCACCATTTATACTGGCTGCCATGTATAGCCTAACTTGCACTGAAATTTGGCATCAAGCCCTATAAAAATAACAATTCTCTTTAAAATTCTTCACAAGAACTACTGTCTCAAACAAAACAAAAAAGTCACCCTATTGTTGTGAAACCTGAAAATTGCAAAAAATTTCTCTGATTATTCAATGTTACATTATTTGGGTTAGTGGATTGTGCTGCATTTTTTCTAATGCTGTTCCATTAAAACATACTTGGGATACAGGGAAAGTACATTTAAAGTGGGGTACTAACCCATAGATGCAATTTAGACTTTTCTTTTCATTTTAATATAAACTCTGACATCAAAAGTACCCTGGCATATATTTTCAAAAATGGCCTCTCCTGGGTACCATGTATGTTTAAATGGAACAACCCTCAGTGTGCCAGTCATATAGTGGAGGGAATATATTTAATTGCCATGTGCATTAGGAACTTAAAATTCCCACAGAGACACCATATGACAATTGTTTAAAATATGACATTAAGACCTACCTTGAGATGCCATTTCTGCTGGCAATGAAGGGTCTCACAAGAAGGGCATCTCTCAAATATATCATTACACTTTATAACCATTTTATTTTTGCATTACAAATATGGCCTAAGGATCATAACTCTTTAAAATCTATTCTGATTGGTTGATCACAAATCTTGATCTGCACTACCAAAAGATTATATAATAGAGTTTGAGTTTGAGACTGAATTTTCTAACTCAACCAATCAAAAGATTTGTTTCAAAGTAAGCACTTTTTTTTAGGCTGTCACATAATCTGATGATCAAACTTGAGCTGAGAGTTTTATGAACTCCAGGCCAGGCATGTTCTTTATAGATTGGTGCCATTCCTTATTAATGGTCTTTTGGGGTCAAATGTTACTGTATTTAGTGTCATAAATATTAATTCTTGCCTTGGCTTTGAATTAAGACTAATACAGTTGTTTGAATTTTGGAGAACATGAATTAATCAGCTGTATTTTTCGATTTTGTAGCTTTAATAACATTGTCGATACAAATTAAATTCAGATATACAAAGATCCATGGTTTTTACACAAACATGTATATTTATTTTGCAATTTATGTCTTGTTGTTTTTATAATTGCTAAATGTACAGAAACTTATTGCAGCTGGTGTATTCTGTTGCACAGTATTGGAACCATAAGTTATTGTTGTAACATGTAAAAATCTTATACATTAATATTGTTGTTATTATTATTATTATTATTGTTTATTCTTATTGTTTATTATTTAATATTCCTTATTTAGAATAATATCAAGTTTGTATGTCTGAACTTTTGTATGCATAGGGTTTTTCTTTTACAAGTTGTTGCATAACAAGTCAAATAACTTAAAACCCCCAACTACATTTTGATGATGAATTACATTGTTTTATGTATCATACATATCATAAATAATGGAGGACAAATATTGTGTGTGTATTCTCTTAGTTATACAAGAATGGGAGTGGGCGGCAAAACCTTGGATTTCATTGATACCATCAGTTAGCAATTTGTTCCATATAAAAGAATTAGTTTTAGACGTTATTTAATATTTAATTTGGGGTGGGGAACAGAGAAACCATTCTTGTGTATGTATATATAAATGTACATGAAAAATCTGTATTTAAAGTGCAAATAGAGTATTTGTGTGCACCAGTCAAACAGTCAGTCTGGTTCTGTCTATTATGTTAATTCCATTGAAAATGTCCATGACATAGTGTGATTGCAACTATTCAAAATTCAATACCTTAGTTTCCTGTTAATACCCTTAGGAAACATTTATACTTGCTGGACATGTCAAAAAGGTCTGATTTCTGCATAAAATGCACTAATCAGACATTGCATGTTTATGGAAAGAAACTTTTATTTAGGCTTGAAAAATACTTTAAATATTCATATAAAGGTATTGACTTAATAATGTACTTTAAATTAACACATGAACAGTTGTTTATAATTGCCTCAGCTCATTGTGTGGGGTTAAATGATTGAATTTTATGGGTAAAAGTAAATTCCATAGAAACAGTTGTCATTCTCTAAAAAGACAGATGAAAGAATAGATAAACGCAATATTGATTGAAATTTTTGAATAGCTATGGCCGAGTGGTCTAAAGTGCTTACTATTAGGGATCATTGCCATCTCACCTCTGTCTGTGTGGATTCAGGTCATGAGTTCTGCCAGTATGGGTATGTGAGAATGCTTACCAGTAGCTTCTTGTGGTTTGGTTGTTCTTTCCAGAGGTTTCCCGGGTTCTTCTTCCACCATTTATACTGGCTGCCATGTATGGCCAATTTTGTGCTGAAAATTGGCATTAAACCATCAACAACAACATTTATAGCTATGATTTTGTATTACTGGACATGATAAATGGAGATGTGTGCTTGATTAAAAAAGGAAATCCCTCCACTCTTATTACTTAAATAGTTGTATTCCAGTCAGTGGTCCACAGCAGTATATGCGTGTAATTTTACCTCAACAGTTTATCGTGTACAAATTTTTGGGAGCAGTTTACATTTCTGACTCTAAAATAAAACAGAAGATACAAGGAATACTATGCAAGAAGATCATTGGCTGGGGGGATATAGCAATAAATAAAACTGTTCCTGACAATATAGGTGATAAACTTTTTTAATAGATATGTGGGAGAGTTGATTGAGCAGGCGTTGTGATCTGTTGTTTTGCTCGACTAGGAGAGTAAATTAATTAATGTATAAATTTGGGTGATAAACTTTTAATACCTCTGAATTGTTACATGGTTGGTATAGATGAGTAAGCAAAGAATGCATTAAAGACAGACACAAAGAGGACTTAATTGTTTTATTGTTGAGGGTTCAATAACAATTAAGATAAACAATCATCAGCTTGTTAAGGAACTAACATCTTTTAAAAATTGAGCAAGATTTTTCCCTTCATGCAAAATTGCCAAATTAATGTATTATTTATTTTGGCACTAAAGCTTTGAATCTGATGGAATTATTGCAGTTGATTGTGCAATACCACAATTTGGTTCCATCCAATTTAGTATTTTTTTTTGGCTGGGTTTCACTGTAATAAGAAAAATTATTTCATATCAACCTGACGTTTGATTTAAAAAAACAAACAATGTCATTTAGTCATTTATGATTCCTTTTAGTTTTTATACTCCTCTCTTTTATTTGTTCATCATATTTGTATATCAGCATTAGTAGTGGATTGTCACTGTTGTTCAGAAAGGAAAATGTACTGTAGTTGATAAAATCAAAGCTTAAAACATTTAACATCATTTTTTAAAAAAGTTTATTAAGCTCTTTTATAATAAAATGTAACAAAATAGGAGATACTACAAAGCATAAGATCAGTTCCAATGTTTATCTTCAAATTTTCCCTCTGCCATAATCTAATTCATAAATGTGGGCATTATTGTTTTTTGTTTTACTTGGGCTTCATTGCATCTTGAGTTTACTGTCAATCTTTCTGAGAAATTTGGATGAAGAGTTCAAGAATTTCAAACAAATGTTGAATTATTGTAAGTTTAATAGAGTGACAAAAGCCAATTTTTATGAACTGTATATACATATTTATGAATTGCACAGACTTGTGACTTGTTCGGACTTGATTTCTAAGCAAATTTATATTGCATGTAACTATAATAAAAATTCCATATTTCACCACTGCATTAACAAGGGAAAAAATGTTTTAGAAACTACTTAAATTTGTGAACGTTGTACCACGATGCTTTTAATATTTATTTAATAAAATTTAGACTCTAAACTATAAAGAAGAATTTCAATAGTTTATTATTAGTTAAAACAGAACATACTTTTAATAGTGGGCAGCTCTGATGATTTTTGTTTGTTTTGATGAAAAGAAAAAGAAAAAAACATTGAGACACAAACAATGGAGTAGAAATATAATCAAAATGTTTGTATAAATAAACTTTGACTCTCATTATGAGAGAGAGGGACAGTTCTGTGATACATGTTTGGAATTTGTTCCATTGCTTTCCTTTTTTCTCAGGGAATAATTGGCTGAATGCCTTTTTTGCTCTTCAGGAACTTATGCATTGCTCAATTTTCTTCCTTCCTTTATTGTACTGTGCACTTTCATTGATTTCAGTGACATTCTTTCTTGTAGCTTTTCCATTAAAACCATACATGGGACCCAGGCAGTACTGAATTTAGGCATAAGCTAAACAAGCTACAGCTTAGGGCCCCAAAGTCTGAACTTGGTCTGAAGGGGCCCCTCAAATTTATTTATACCAAATATGGCCTCTATAGCTTCCTATAGCTTAGGGCCTCGCTTTGTCTAAATCTGGCACTGCATCCAGGAAATACACTTTTAAATTGGGGTACTCACCCATAGATGCATTTTAGAATTTTCTTATAATTTTAACATAAACTTTGTGAAATCATGCATGTATTTTTTTAAAAACTGACTTCCCTGGGTACCATGTATGTTTAAATGGAACAGCCCTTAATGACCCTTTATTAATAGGGACCTTTGTTTATATGAGAAAATATCACAGAAAAAGTCAGAATACTTAAGAAAAAAATGCGGTAATATTGGGAAAAAAAATTATATTTAACTTAAACAATCTTTCAGTTTTTTACAATTTTAAATCATCAGTGTATTAAAAATACAATTTCAAGGTATGTTGACAAAAATAGAAAGAAACAAATCTTAATTACTAAATAAATTAATATATTCCATGGCTGCCATGAACTTTGATGTATTTATGACACAATGGAAGTGTTTCACCTCATTGTGTCATTTCTAGTGCTGTAGAAGTAATCACTGAGTTGAGGTGGTATGGTGTTGATCTTTTTATGAATATTTCTGTGAGTGTCATCCTGAGAATAGTTAACCTATGAGTGATTTGGCTAAAATTATTTGTAGAAATGTGAGTCATCTCTTGTTCAATGCATAACATGCAGAAAAGACTTGGACCTGCCATCAGTATACCATTTTACTTATGATCCATAAGTGAGCACAGTGTCTGCTGATCACGATTTCTGCATCTCACTGCAAGTGTAACTCTGTTAGCTGTGGGTTTTTTTAATATGCCATTTTTCCTGCTTCCATTGTATTAATCATTTTACCAGTTTGTGGTTCAAGAAATAAAAACATTAGCTTTAGTTCTTGTAGCTTGTAAAAATTTGCTTTTCTGAAACAAAGTCCTTCATTTTCTGTCTGCCATAATATTTTCCTTGTTTGACTGATTTAAAATTTTCTCATTGTATAAGTATCCAGTACTGTATATAATTAATTAAATTAATTAATTAATTACTGTATATAATTAATTAAATTAATTAATTAATTACTGTATATAATTAATTAAATTAATTAATTAATTACTGTATATAATTAATTTAATTAATTAAAAGTCCAGCCCAGCTGCAAACTTCACAGACTCAGATCTGCTGTGAAATAATGTGCAGGCAGATCAGGCTCTGTGCAGTTGATCGGAGTAATCAGAAGAACAAAGAGCATAGATCCAGATCTGCAGATGCATTATGCAACATCAGATCAGGATCTTTGTTGGTTGCAGTTCAAATGGACTTAAAAACGAGTACATACAGTACATATATTATATTGTCTTACACATCTGTTTATCAGCATTATATTCAGTTTTATTGTGAAATAATTGTGCATAAAGACGTATACCTTATTAATTTTTATTACTGTTTAATTTTTAAGTTTTGACGAAGTTGCTATAGATTTAAATAAGAAAGAAAAATGCTATTGATTTTTATAGCATTTTTGTTTTGCACTGAATGACTTTGTTAGTATAGGCATGATTACTTGTGATTTTTATTTGTGGGCTGATCAGTTTTACTTTATCTTACACTTGTACGCATTTCATAAAGCATAAACATATATGTATATATTATTGTTAGAGTTTGGTCCCTTAGAGTACCAAAAATAACTATGTAAAAAAAAAATTTATCTCTTCAATTTACGCTTCAGTGCCAAAAAAACTATTAATATAATTTATAATGAAAAATACTATATTATAGTAAAATGTAATAACTTGTACAGATAGTGTGGGAAAAGATCTTCTATTCATTTTTTCAATTTTCAGAGAAGATGGGGTGGGGGTGTAAATTTTATTGTCATAGGACATTGCATTATGACATGGCTTTATGAGATGATGGTGTAATGTTATCAATTGTGAATGTTGTATGATTAATTGTTGATCAAATAGAAACAAAAAGGACATAAATTAACAATAAGTGAATCATCTTTGCTGTTCTTTCTCCACTTAAATACTTTTCACATGATCATTGCCAGTAATGTATTTTTTCACGCAATGTAAATAACACGATAAATTACCCAAATATGTACCCTTATGTGACAAAGATTATTGAAATGTGTTACGTTGCAACAGAATGTGAAGGAAACATTGGAGAAATATTTTAACTGTCTCAGAGATGTTACCCCAAGTTTTCCAAATTGTGATTTTGATGTGCTAGATCTTGACATTGCGGCTTTGGAAATATTCATTCAGTACACAACGAGTTATCTACTGGTAAGATGACTGTAATCCTCAAAAAAAAAAAAATATTGGGCACGTCTGTCTAATGTAGTCAGAAAAATGTATCTATTTCTTTGGACCAAATAAATTTCGAACATTTTTTTAATGAAAAATGTTTGGCGAGGAAAAAAAAACTCATATTGAAGTTTTAGGTTTGTAAAATATGTGTTGCATGTAATAATTTAATTTTTGTCAACAGCGGCCATATAGGCTGTTCTATATAGAATGTACGTGATTTATTTCATTGACTGAATTGTAATAAGTCAATGCTATTTAATTATGGTGTAATAAAAGATCCACAATGATGGAAAGTCTTATTTTTCTTATTAAGGATGTGACTAATGATGTTAATAAGCTTGTTTTTATAGCAATTTAAAAGAACGCAAAGAAATTTTAGTAAAAGTTAATCGAGTGTAATTATTTATTTAGAAATACTAGACACAAGGCAGTGGATTACTGTATACAGAATCTGTTTGCCTCTGGTTGAAATCAAAATGAATCCTAGAATTCAGTACTCAAGAGTTCTTTTATTTATTTTTTCCTTCATCAGTCAGCCGTATTTTGAAATACGAAATAGCGCTTGATTGTGGTGACTTTGTGAAGAATGGTGTTCAAAATGATATCCACGTTTGTCTATCCCCTATGAGGCGCCGTAGCGGACAAAGGCTGGTCCAATGAGAAAGTTAAAGTTAAAATCTCTATGTCGTATGTCGAGAAATCCAATATCACATGTTGGATCAAATTTCATGTCCTTAGAGTTCCATTTCACAGCAACGAGAAGTAGCATCCTTGTTTAAAAATAACACGGTCCGTTCGTGCGAGCGACCTCTAGCGAGGAAACCTGTGAATAGTAATTTTCAAACTGTAAATGCATGAAATGTAATGGCGCCTCATGATTGAATACACGAATGGTGTATCTTAATACTCGATATTATTTTGAATTTTTAAAGTGGAAAATGTGCAGTGTTACTTTTAACAAACATTTTTCATTAAATACATGGAATCAAAATAACAGTTCTGACATGTTAAATTGAAACTCGATACATATGACATCAAAATTTCAACAAGCATCGTGTAATTCAGAAGATATAATCTAAAATCTCGACATTGGACATCGAATTTTCAACCAGCGCTGCGCAATTCAACAGATGAAATATAAATATTCAAGATATAAATGTTTGAAATAGTAAACTTTCATTAATCACATCATTTGCATTATATAAGTAAATATTGCTGTTTAGGAGACAGTGTGAAAGATTAAAATTGTCGTGCAGTCCTTTCTATCTTGTTTGAATTTATGTACTTTCCATCACGACATCTGCATATAAAGACTGTTTAAACCAAACTACTAGATGGACAGGTAACACAAATTGCTTACAACACTATCAAGGAATCAATCCATTTGTAATGTTGGCTCATTGTTGAACCATTATGACAGTCACATCACGTGTCAGTCCAATTAAAAATATGGGCTTGGAGCATCAAGATCTCATGAGTTTAGTTATGAGATAGATCTGTTCCCATATTAATGAGGTAACCTTGCATGCGATTGGCTGATCTTGTTAATTTGATTAAAAGTTCTTGTATGAATACAATCATGAGCTACATCCAGACGTGTAATCTTGTATTCGATTGGGTGATGTTATTTTTCTAATACGATCTGAATCAAGTTTGCAACATAGCCTAGGCTGATATCATCGAGATCTCGGTAAAGTTTGATTATTGGTCAGATGGCTTGATTCACATTAGAAAAAACTTTGCGTCTGATTAGCAGAGCTTGTTACCAGGAAACGACTGGCCTATTTATGATATGATTATGGTAAAAATGTGAATATGTGTTGCTTTTATTTTATAATAACTTGGAAAATGGGCTTGTATCAACAAGGTCTCTGATGAATTCAGGAATAATCAAGATCCATGCATTATAATGCAGCGATCCTGTCTCTGATTGGTTCGGATTATGAATAATATGAAAACGATATTTCTGATCTGATTGTGATAAACGGGGAGTTTAGGCTTAGGCCAAAAGTACGTTTCCTAAAACATTGGTATTAAAATTAGGGTATACAGAGTTCTTTTAAACATTATAAATAATTAATGTGAATGTTTGTTTGTTTGTTTTTTTTTTTCTTTTATTTTGCCGTTGTCGAAAAAGTGCTTAGGTCAGCATTGAGAAACAATGACGGTCGGCCGACCGGAAAAAAAAATGTTTGTTTTGAAAGTGTCGAATGACTTTGGTACTTATTTCAACATATGCGCATTTTATTGAGATGATCATGCCTTATATTATCTGATTATGTTGCGAGAAACCCCGATTGTAACATTTTCCTTAGTTTTCGACACCCACTCCCAATTGTACGCAATCACAACCGTTGAGCGCACGGAAACACAAATGTAACTTGCTCCAAGTTTCTGTTGAGGTGATGAAAATCCCGTGCCATGTTTGCGAGTGCATGTGTCTATCAGATAAGTTGCCAGATCACACAAAATCGTACTAACTCCTGTCATATAAAACCAGCTATATTTGATGGAATTGGTTGCTGGCTAGATTATTGGGGGGGGGGGCAGACAGATGCCCCCACCCCCTTAGCCAAAAAACAAAAAATACTTTTCATTTGCTTCTGTATTCCCCCATTTGGAGAGAATTTTAAAGCCCAATTTTGTGGGGTATTTTGTAGTCCCTATACAAGTTAGAATTTTGTATAAGAAACGGTGCGCAATTGATATAAAATTAAAACCTGCTGTTTTATATGCTTGCATTATAATGTATCGTTTCTTAAATAAATTTTAAATATAGGAGGGTGATCCTAAGGCGGTTTTGAGAGGAGCCGAATGTCTTTTTTATATCACTGACATGTTTCTCTCATGAATAACCAAGTCTTATTTTCCCGCTCCCTTGTTTAAACCCCAAATTAAATATTTTGCAAAAGAAGTATTTTGAAAATGGATGTTGATCGGTGTTAGTCCTTGCTTTCAATGGAATCCTTTTGCCCCCTATTTGCCCCACTCCCGAAAAGGTATGTGTCTCGACGTTTCCATTTCCGGACAAGCGCAAGGAAACCTGAAGATCAGGTTGGTGAGAATTATGAGCGTCTTTCAAGAGCGCTTGAATAACGATTTTCAACCGGATCCATATAGAGAGCAGCTGCATGAAATAAGTCAATATGATGTTAAAATACTTCCCAAACAAAAATTTTAGCTTGCACCGTCTCACCCTCAAATCATCTAAATTTCAAACAAAATTTTAATAAATAAATTATTAATATATAATAAATAAATACTATATATATATATATATATATATATATATATATATATATATATATATATATATATATATATATATATATATATATATATATATATTATATGCATACAATGGTATGAATGATGAATGGAAAAAAGAGTCTGAATAACGAAGAAAGAGTCAATATGCATGTGTGTGTGTGTGTGTGTGTATATATATATATATATATATATATATATATATATATATATATATATATATATATATATATATATATATATATTCTAGTTAGACGACTAGGGAACAATTTGATTTAGTGGCTGTCCTTACAAATACACTTTATAGCAACATGCACGATAGCACTAAACACATAGAATACATAGGACATATGAGACTCTTAGACAAGGTCACATTAATACAAATAAGGGGAACGATTCCGATAGGGTAAATGAAATCCTATCGGAAGAGTTAACCTTTAGATAGACTAGGAGGAAAAAATACCCCATTAAAATTTTTTTGATCGAAATCCATTTTAAATATAACACACAATGACATATAAGGGGGAATACAAAAACACATAAAACACTTTTTTCAGTTATTTTATTCGGTTAAGTAAAAAGGAGGGGGCATCTGTCTGGTGCCATCCTCTCCCCCCCAAAAAAAGACAAAGTATCTCAAGACTTATAAATTTAGCCTATCCAACAGCAACAGGCGATTTAATTCAAGTTCTGACCAAACAAAGCTTTATTGACATATTGGTAAATTTGGAAATGCGACTTAGCTGTAAATAGGCACTGCCGAAAAGTATAAATCAGTGGTTTCCAAATCTTTTCGTGCTTGCTCTCTTGGTTATCGTCAGCGCAACCCTCTTCCCTTACCCCGTAACAAGCATTATTCAGCATTAGCGCCCCTCCCCCTTTGGTAATCCCACCGTTCTCTAGTACTAATATTAGTACCTTAGTCCTACCTTGTGGACCATAACAAAACAAGTTGAGGCTACGACATCGTAGCTAACCGTTCTCATGAAGGTGGTACCGCCCGCTTTGGGAACCACTGGTTTAAACGATACCTCACACCAAACCTTGGAAGTGGAAGCCTTTGATCGGGCAGAAAAAAACATCGCAGGGTGATCGCAGCTACTATTATTATTCATGAGCCGATAAATAAGAACTGAAAGAAATATCAGAATCGGCAGCAATGGAGCATGTGCTAGTTACGCTGAAACAGACGCAATAAGTATCTTGAAAAAGTCTGCCAAAATCCCAAGAACTAACGTCAGAGCGCATTCTTATAAAATTCTGCCTCTAAGTTCCTGACTAGTGTCAAATGTTTCAAATGTGACCCGAGGGGATATGTTAAGAAAAACTGACCAGAATGAAACCAACAAATCAGGAATAAGGACTAAAAACGCCATATAGGAAAATTACTTTAAAAATTCTTGCCAAAACAGGTTACGAGCATGATTTTTTTAACATACAAAAAACAAAACAAAACAAAACAAAACAAAACAAACAAACATAGCGGTATTTTTTATGAAATCATATGCAAGTTATATATATATATATATATATATATATATATATATATATATATATATATATATATATATATATATATATATATATATATATATATATATATATATATATATATATATATATATATATATAATTTATGTAAATGTAACAATAAAATACTGAAAAAATTTATCTTCTACCATAATTTCTCGCCACCCCCTGTACTATTTGTGCTTTTGTAAATATTCAACTTTTCCATTCAGCTTTATTTCATCGCTGTGTTCCTTATGGAATATGTATACACTAACAACGTCACGTATTTTTCCTTTTACTTCTCTTCTTTACACGATGATTAAACTTTCTTGTATACTCCACACGTGATCGTATCATTGCTTTCAATTTACCTATCATATATGTACTACAAAATAACTAGTTATTATGACAGGTAAATTGTAAGCAGCGATACAAGCTCCTGTGGTATTCTATACCAAATAAGACTTTTCGGTCCATTACCAAATAGCATCATCACTTTACAAACTAAGTATTCAAAAGTATCCTTCAAAAACAAACCATGGTACAGAATATTCTAAGGAATATACTTATATTCCTGAGTTTTAAATTTTTATTTTTCGCGCATCTTAACATCTATTACATGCCACTACTCTTGCGTCCTCTCAATGTATATTTTTTTGGATATATAGCGTACGATATTAATTTATTTAAAAACATGAAATTAAATCAGTCAAAAAAGTTCAATAAAATTGCCTTTCTTTTCAAACAAACAGAAAAGAGTAGAAACAATGCAAGGTGTGCAGGAGAAGAATCCATGGTGAATTGGAAATATATTTCACCTATCCTCATCCACCCCATCGTTAAATGTTAGGGGGGAAAAAAATCCCCGACCCTCCCTCAAAAACACTGCGCCCCCGCCCCTCAAAGCGCAATCATACAATGTGGTGAACCAGTCTCCGGTAATTCGAGAACTAGTCTGAGCGAGAAAAAAAAAAAAAAAAAAAGAACAAAGCGAAAATACATGCTGCTTGGATTAGGTGTATCGGTTGAAAGTTTGATTATCTTTAACCGATTTTTCTTTTTTGTTTAAGGACACTCTAAGCGCACGTAGTTTCAAGAGGTATAAAATGTTTGACAAAATGCTGTCCTGTTTTAGTCATACTTGAAGGTTAAGTCGGTTTTTACGGGAGAACGTGTATTAGATCTTGTCAATACACATCAATTTTGTTATAGCTATCCGAACGTGTGCTGGAACGGAAAGATGATCTGTTAAAAAACAGTAATTTTTTGCAGAAATTACAAAGTAGAGTAAAATGAAAAAATAAATAAATTAATAAATAAATAAAAATAAAATAAAAAGATACAAAGAGGATTGGCAGATAAGGTAAGGTTATACTTAGCTTCCCATATTATGGTCCACCATACTAATCATTAGTCTAATGTCATTGCGTCGTAAATTCCTGTCATGACCTAAGCTGAGTAAAGTAAAACTATACATTGTAATAAATTCTAAATGTTGGTTACATTAATTCTGGCTTTACAGATAGCTATAGTGTTTAATAAACTCCCACTTGAATTATAAATAAATTTGTATAAAGTCCTTAAAGGTTTCAAAGTTATGTGAAAGAACACAATAATTTTACAAGTAAAACATGCAGACATGTTTTTAAATTTAAGGGAGCAAAATTTTCCGGTGGGATTTTTCATTTTTATTTTCTGCAATTCAGAGGAAATAATTTATTTCAAGCTTTTTCTCCCCCACCCACATCCCCATGCCATTTCACTGTACGTTCTTAAATCCCATATCTTCTCTCCACCCCCATCCCAAACAGTGATACGGGATGGGTGGGTGGTGGTTTATAAAATGTGGTTCAGAAGTCCATGCCATAACATTTGTGTTACATCTGACACTTTGTAAAAAGGAATTGTCTGTTATCATTGGTCCCAGTTACATAATTTTGTAAAAGCAGTAGGGACAGTTCATTAACATATGAATGGAGATAGTTCCTCAGTGATACTGACAAAAAATTAATTTATTCTTGTAATATATAAGACAAGAATGGGGTCCTTGTCCCACAATATTTTTAACATAACTGAAAATATCCAACTGATGTTTTGAGTGTATGATATAATAAAAACATAATGACAGTCTTTTTTACTATAGTAAACATTGAGATCAGTATAGAAACATGTTGTTGTGAGGTATGACACCATTTTTCAGCACACTATAGACTAGTCATGGCGTCCAGTATTAATGGTGGAGGAAGAAACCAGGAAATCCATGGAAAGAACCACCGACTCTCGAGAAGCTACTGGCAAGCTTTCTCACATATCCACATTCGCTGAATCTTAGACTCGAACCCACGCAGATAGAGGGCAGAGAACAACTGTCATCATGAATTCATTGGAGATACAGTGGGACACTATTACTGCTTTTTCACAAAACAGTTATTAAATACATTAAAGGACTCTCCAATGAATCATCAATAAATACATTAGAGGACTCTCCAATAAATGGTCATCAACTTAAAAGATTTATGACAGAAAATATTTTTTTAGATCCATGTTATGCAATTTTATCAGATTAATACTATTAATTTTATTAATTTAAAATTTTGTGTCCTTCGTTACATCCATGAAAGGATTTCTTCTGTCTCAATTTACATTTTTGGAGTCATCTGTGCATTATATTATTTAATACAGTTATTGTTTGTTTGGTAATTTGTTTTTCACACCATTTTCTGTGTGTGTTTGTCTGTGTTATTTAGATTTTTAATGTAGCTTTACCAATTTTTCAGTCATTGCTGTGTGGCAGTTATAGTGACATCTAACACTGGGGCATCATGTTGCAGACATGTAGCATAATATCCCACCCAGTCACATTATTCTGACACCAGGCTGACCAGTCCTTACACTAACCTCTTAATGCTGAGTGCCAAGTGAGGCACATGTTAGTTACATTTTTATAAGTCTTTGATATGACTCAGCTGAGGATCAAACCTGAAACAGCCCGCATTCAAGGCAGATGTTCTAACTACTAAGCCAATAGAGTGGTCACCCACCATTTTCTGTTATTCTTAAGGTTAAGCCATTGCTATTAACATGTTTGTTTTTTTTTATAGGAGAAATACAATGTCAAAATAGTTTAAATGTAATTGCTCCATTGTCTTTCATTAATGAGGTACATGTTATCCAATATGCCATTACATAATGTTTTTCTTCATATTGATTAACTATCATCCTTTCTTTCTTAAAGAAATTTTACCGATTTCAAATCATCCAATTGGCTGCTTTAAGATTTATCTGGCATTGTTCATCTAAACATGTCAAAGAATCATTTCATGACTTATTATTTATTTGTTTCTGAGAATCTCTGCAAGATATCAAATATATTTTCAGTGTAGTTACGATTTTCAGTAAACTAACTTAACTGCTGGACAATATTTCAGCATTCAGTCAAGAAAACCACATTTGCAGCACGATAACATTTGGTATGTTCATGTCTTATTGCTTGGAAATTTTAGTTTCCAAATTCATTTAATCAATAAAATATATATCAATTTAATCTCATTTGGGATTGTCATGTATACACACTTTTTGTAACTGAATTTAAGGTGAACATAAAGTTTTTAGTAAACTGACTTTTATAAAATTAATAAAATTAATAAAGGCCTGCTTTTATTTATACTACACACACACACACACACACACACACACACACACACACACACACACACACACACACACACACATATATATATTTTTTCTCAACTGGGAGCAGGGAACTATGTCATTGAATGCCATTTAGGAAAACGCTCTATCTGATGAATGGTTATACTATACATCAGTAATTTGGGTAAATCAAGTAAATTTTTGTCTGTATTTAGCAGATTTCTAAAAATGCACCTCTAATATTTATGGTTCTCAGTAAATTTCAAAACTGAAGTCATTTGACTTTTAACCCCAAAATCTGTCAATTTTGAATTCATGAGCTCATAACTGGGATTGTTCATTATTTATGGATCAGTCTTATGTTTAGGATTTGTTTTGTGTTAACTAAAGAGAAACATCTGTACAATATATTGTAAGAAACAAGTAGACAATGAGACAGACAAGGCCATTGCTGATTTTTGTACAAGTTTTTATCTGATTACTTTTATGAATGACTGTGTACATTTGGTATGTTAAACAGATAAAGGATTGTTTAAATCTTTATGATATTTGTAACTTCTCAACATCTCTGGTCTCTAAATGACTCAACTTTCTGGGGCAAATGGGAAATTCTCAGAGGATGAGTTGTTTCTACCCCATGATGTACCTCATCTCTCCCCTCCCAACTCCTGGACAGTTCCTCTTTTTTAATTCTGGTCAGTTCTCGACAGTCTACAGATTAGTTAAAGGTTAGACCTAAGTAAATGGGCATAAAGCCAGTGTGATTAATTGATCATTACCCTTGTAATCCTCTGGTGAAATGGACTTCCTCTCTGAATGCCCTTCTGGCATACTTCAAAGAAACTATGTTCTATTGAGTGGGTAGGTAAACACCAGCAATTGACCTGGAAACCTATTATGACCTATTTTGTTGTAATAGTGTTTAAATTACATTGATGTATATAAATTACAAATGTAATTATTGCTTTGTCAGGGCCTGATTTGGCAATGTTGTCAAATTATTTATATGCCATAATATTAACAGCTAGTCAGATATGCATGACTTCTACAGGACATTGCAGTGTCAGTAGAAATTTGTTAAAAGAGTGCAGAAAAGTATGCTGACTCTAAAGATTGAGTTCACAAAGTCTGTTTTTATGTTTTGACTTGATATGAAAATGAGCATACAAAAGGAAGACACCCCCATCCCTACCCCACCCCATAGGGGAAAGTTGATTTGGGATATCTGAGTGACTATACATGTACCTACATCTTGACAAAGGTTCAGATCTACAGTCTCAAGCTAAGGGTATTTAGATACATTGTACCATACATGTGCCAAAGATAATTAATTTATTTTCCTTAGAGATTATGTTATTTGCCAACTTTATCCCACAGGGTAAACATATGGCATTTAACATTCTATGCTAATTAAGAGATTTATTCTAAGTTGCTGTTTTATTTTCTTTGCACATATGCTGTTTGGTATATTTTTTCAATCTGTCTTTGTTTATGTAGTAATGGTAATTCACTTTTATATACACAGTACAGTATAATGCCAGGAGTTGACTCCAATAAGTGTCTTTTGTGGGAATGGAGATGCTATTTTATTTAAGAAAATGAAATAAATTAAGTGCCTTGAACTTACTGTTGACAATTTTATTGTTGTGGTTTAATATGTGGATTGAGTAGTTTTTTTATGGTTGTATAATGTTTAAACTTAACATTCTACTGTAAGGTGATGTTATGAATGGCTACAAATTCTGTCCTGATATTAAAATAGTGAGTATGTGCTTTATGTTTTCTATTCTTTCCTTTTGAATGTGAAGGATTCCCCAGTTTATGCTCAGGACTCTCAGATATAGACTTGGAGTCTGGAGTTCCATGATTGAAGAGTTTAGGACTTTTCATTCTTAAATTCTGTTGAGATTCTTGCATCTCTAACTTTAACTGCACAAAACAATTTTAAATGCAAAAATATACCAGCATAACTTTGAAAGTTATATACGAATTTAATATCTATTGTTTATATTAGGCAACAAAAAAATGTGCATTTTGATTATCATTTGCTGACATTCCTGTTTTTCATTGCCAAACCTAGCACTTCTCACCACCCTGCAGTGAAAAAGATTTTTTTTTTTAAAAAAAAATGTCCTGAAATTGATTTGTACATCTAATTGAGCCAGTTTAGCCCAGGACTGCTCTGGTAGCATTGTGATGCGGGAGGTGGCAAGTTCAAACCTTGGTCAAGTCATACTAAAGAATTACAAAAAATTGTACTTGGGGCTGCCTTGCTAGGTGCTTATCATTTAGATGGTTAGTGTTAGGACTGGGCGGCCTGTTGGGACTGAGTGGAACATTATGCTACTTGTCTACTTGATGCCCCAGTGCTAGATATCACAGTAAACTGCCACACTGCAGACATCATATCAATATGAATAATTTTTTTTTTAAAGCTACATTAAAAATCCAAATCACACACACATGCACGCACACACATATTATTGTAAAACCTACAAAATGGGGACATTTTTAATTTAACAAATTATGAGTGATAAAGATATATTTTGCTTACTATACATTTTATATATTCAGGTCATTTTCTACTTGATTTGTGGTTAATTTCCAAGAAACACTATGAGAATCTTTACCATCAGAATGGGGACACACACTTATACAGTGTTAGAAATTATACAATCAAACGGGACATTCAATAAGTATCTATTTTGATTCTAAATAGAATCAATTCACTGTAAATACTCCAGTAATCTCACCGCATGCACATAGTTCTCATCTAATAGGGGTCAAACTAGACTTTAATTTTAGGAAGAAGTGACTTCTCCTTTTGGTCAGAATAGGGAGAAGTGATAACAGTTTTAAGTAATAACTTATTCTCAAGTTAAAATATATGTTTTATATTTATTATCAACACATTTTGTACATGTATAAAAATTATTATATTCAATGACATACATGCAGTGTATTTTGGCCATAGACTTAAAAAGCACAGCAGAAGCTATACATAGTAATTAAGTTTAACTGAAATCAGTAACAAGATTAGAGTCTTGTAATTTCAAGTTGGTAAAAATGCGTAATAAGCTACTACTTATTTTATTTTATTTTCTACGAGTTTTGTGTAAAATTGCAGTCAAAACGATTTCTAACTTTATATGAAACAACCCTAATGCATGTACATAGGAATAAAAGCATAAACTACTTAAAACCATACTCTTTTTCCTAATTTCCTTGTTCTCAATAAAACATTATTGTAACTATTCACGGACAACACACTGAAACACTAAAGTCAATATATAACTAAACTGGAACCTTTTTTTCCCAACCAAAGCATCCAAGAATGTGTCTTTCACCATGCAATTGCATCTATTTTTAGAAAGAGGGCTTTTCTTAATAGAACTACTCACTTTTTGTTTTGTTACAAAATGTCATTAATAGGACTACATATTTATGGTTGTATTTTTTGTCTACCTACTGGCAGTGACGATGTGCATTGGTTAAATAGTATTTGCTTCATTACTATATATATCTTATGTATTTCCTCAAAAATTAAATTACAGATGTCAGAAAACAACCTTGACCTTGCAGCATTGTTTCTAATTTCACAACAGAGATTGCCACATGTTTCTGACCTACATTATTAAATATTTAGGCTAAATCTCCTATCACATAATATTTAAACTTTGTTTTAATTACCAGTATATTATATATTTTCCTGAATCTATTTGCCAAATAATTTATGAATACAGACAGTTTAAAGAAGTGGTATATTATATACACAGTAATGTCTGCCATTATAAGTTCATTTACAGTTTCAAACTGATTTTATAAAGAAGATACACAAATACAGCTGTTAAAATCTCCTTTTATAAATAAAAGAAGTAAATTAGAAAACATGCTTCACATTTTTTAAAAGCAAATTACTATTTGCATATTGATGTTTAAATTTCAAAACTGAATTTGTTATATTTTCATCATAGTTTCTCTAAGCTGATTGTTATCAACACCATGTAAATAGATTTAACCTTGGGTTACAACATTGCCTGAACTTACTGGCTACAGTGAAGGGGCATCTCAAAAGTCATAATCTACAACCATTTCCATTTTACATCCAAAAAATCGGAAGGCAAAGCTGTTTTTGCTTTCCTAACAGAAAAGGGTGAAGTTTACATTTCTCAGGGGACTTTTCTGCCCACTTTGCCTGGTATATACATATATAAGTAAAAATGTACATCTAGGAGTTTGACGAAGTTAAATTGTTAGAGTTTTTTAAAAATACAGAGAATGTGTTCCTTTTTCTAAAACGAAATAATCAAAGAAATGCAAGCCGGTCTTCAGTTAAAATAATTTTATTGGCAAGACTACTTTTTAGAATTTAAAATGTCTCACAAAATAACACTTTATTAAGTTTGGTGTAAAAAAATGTGCCACTTAAATGCATTTTCCTTTATTAATAAGCAAACACATGATAAGATTTCTTTGATATGAAACAAACCAAAATTTTATTTTGTGTGATGGCATGGTTTAATTTTAGTGAGCTCAATTCACAGCTGCATAAGTGTCCCTGGATCGAAATAGTCCCTATTAAAATCAAAATATGTGGATTAATTGTGAAGTAATCATGATAGAGACTGGTAAAACATGCAGTGGACTGATGATAGAGACTGGTAAATCATACAGTAGAATGATGATAGAGACTGGTAAATCATACAGTGGAATGATGATAGAGACTGGTAAATCATACAGTGGAATGATAGAGACTGGTAACTCATACAGTGGAATGATGATAGAGACTGGTAAATCATACAGTGGAATGATAGAGACTGGTAAATCATACAGTGGAATGATGATAGAGACTCGTAAATCATACAGTGGAATGATGATAGAGACTCGTAAATCATACAGTGGAATGATGATAGAGACTGGTAAATCATACAGTGGAATGATGATAGAGACTGGTAAATCATACAGTGGAATGATAGAGACTGGTAACTCATACAGTGGAATGATGATAGAGACTGGTAAATCATACAGTGGAATGATAGAGACTGGTAAATCATACAGTGGAATGATGATAGAGACTGGTAAATCATACAGTGGAATGATGATAGAGACTGATAAATCATACAGTGGAATGATAGAGACTGGTAACTCATACAGTGGAATGATGATAGAGACAGGTAAATCATGCATTGGAATGATGATAGAGACAGGTAAATCATGCATTGGAATGATGATAGAGACAGGTGAATCATACAGTGGAATGATAGAGACTGGTAAATCATACAGTGGAATGATGATAGAGACTGGTAAATCATACAGTGGAATGATAGAGACTGGTAACTCATACAGTGGAATGATGATAGAGACTGGTAAATCATACAGTGGAATGATAGAGACTGGTAAATCATACAGTGGAATGATGATAGAGACTGGTAAATCATACAGTGGAATGATGATAGAGACTGGTAAATCATACAGTGGAATGATGATAGAGACTGATAAATCATACAGTGGAATGATAGAGACTGGTAACTCATACAGTGGAATGATGATAGAGACAGGTAAATCATGCATTGGAATGATGATAGAGACAGGTAAATCATGCATTGGAATGATGATAGAGACAGGTGAATCATACAGTGGAATAATAGAGACTGGTAAATCATACAGTGGAATGATGATAGAGACTGGTAAATCATACAGTGGAATGATAGAGACTGGTAACTCATACAGTGGAATGATGATAGAGACTGGTAAATCATACAGTGGAATGATGATAGAGACTGGTAAATCATACAGTGGAATGATAATAGAGACTGGTAACTCATACAGTGGAATGATGATAGAGACTGGTAAATCATACAGTGGAATGATGATAGAGACTGGTAAATCATACAGTGGAATGATAGAGACTGGTAACTCATACAGTGGAATGATGATAGAGACAGGTAAATCATGCATTGGAATGATGATAGAGACAGGTAAATCATGCATTGGAATGATGATAGAGACAGGTGAATCATACAGTGGAATGATAGAGACTGGTAAATCATACAGTGGAATGATGATAGAGACTGGTAAATCATACAGTGGAATGATAGAGACTGGTAACTCATACAGTGGAATGATGATAGAGACTGGTAAATCATACAGTGGAATGATGATAGAGACTGGTAAATCATACAGTGGAATGATAATAGAGACTGGTAACTCATACAGTGGAATGATGATAGAGACTGGTAAATCATACAGTGGAATGATGATAGAGACTGGTAAATCATACAGTGGAATGATAGAGACTGGTAACTCATACAGTGGAATGATGATAGAGACAGGTAAATCATGCATTGGAATGATGATAGAGACAGGTAAATCATGCATTGGAATGATGATAGAGACAGGTAAATCATGCATTGGAATGATGATAGAGACAGGTGAATCATACAGTGGAATGATAGAGACTGGTAAATCATACAGTGGAATGATGATAGAGACTGGTAAATCATACAGTGGAATGATAGAGACTGGTAACTCATACAGTGGAATGATGATAGAGACTGGTAAATCATACAGTGGCATGATAGAGACTGGTAAATCATACAGTGGAATGATGAGACTTGTAAATCATACAGTGGAATGATGATAGAGACTGGTAAATCATACAGTGGAATGATGATAGAGACTGGTAAATCATACAGTGGAATGATGATAGAGACTGGTAAATCATACAGTGGAATGATAGAGACTGGTAAATCATACAGTGGAATGATGACAGAGACAGGTAAATCATACAGTGGAATGATGATAGAGACTGGTAAATCATACAGTGGAATGATAGAGACAAGTAAATCTTACAGTGGAATGATGATAGAGACTGGTAAATCATACAGTGGAATGATAGAGACAAGTAAATCATACAGTGGAATGATGATAGAGACTGGTAAATCATACAGTGGAATGATGATAGAGACTGGTAACTCATACAGTGGAATGATGATAGATAGGTAAATCATGCATTGGAATGATGATAGAGACAGGTAAATCATGCATTGGAATGATGATAGAGACAGGTAAATCATACAGTGGAATGATAGAGACTGGTAAATCATACAGTGGAATGATGACAGAGACAGGTAAATCATACAGTGGAATGATGATAGAGACTGGTAAATCATACAGTGGAATGATAGAGACAAGTAAATCATACAGTGGAATGATGATAGAGACTGGTAAATCATACAGTGAATGATAGAGACTGGTAAATCATACAGTGGAATGATGATAGAAACTGGTAAGTCATACAGTGGCCTAATTGAGATGGGACTGTCCAGTTATCTGGAGACACCTTTTATTCTTACTTACGGCATAGAGTTACAGGGAAAATGGCTTAAAATCATGATTTGACTAACTTAAGGTAACATAGGAAAAATAGTTTACAGTATTTGGTGTTTGAGTTGTGATTTGTATTTTATGGTATATAAGTACTGGCACTGTTACAGAAATGTATTAAGGAGAAACAATGCATTTGTGAGGTAGGCAGGCAATTTTAAAGTTGTGATGTAAATGTGTGTTTGTGTTATTGGTGGTCAGGCATTAATTGGAGGAAAGTTATAGTTTGTTTTACTTGTTCATTAAAGAGACCTCTTGCATGTAACAGTATTAATGTTCTGCCTTTTGCTTAGTGAAATCAGTTTTGAATTTTATGTCGTGTATTTGTGGTCAATGATTGATTAGAGATAAAATGAAGACTGTTATTGAGTCCTTAGAAATAGGGGAAACCAAGTGACTAATGGCCAGAAAGAAATGAAGCTAGCAAGCATGAAGAATGACAGACAGAGATGTACTGACTGAACAAGGAAAGAATTAGAAATATTTGATAATTTACATTGGATTCAAACAAAAGTTATCTGATTGTTTTGTTTAAAATTATTTATACTTAAGCCAGCATGCATATTTATGATACATCAAGAAACACAAAATATGAGTATGAAAACTTGTATTTTCATTAAAATGGCTGGTGCCATGCACAAATACTTACACAAGTTATTTTTATTTCTTATTGGTTCAAGCTCAACTTGTCATAATTAACTCTTAATACAGTTCATTGGAGGAAGAAAATGGGATTATGTTTTGTTACCATGTAGACTTTTCTTTATTATTCTTCTAACCACATCTGTATGAACTAAAATTTGTGTTGGTATTTTCCAGTGTATTTCCTATCCAAAGTTACACGACTCAGAGTTATGAATGAGTTATGACTACCAATTAATAAACATGTATGTTGATATGCTGTCTGTGTTAAAATAGAAAATGTATCACATATACTTGTCTATGTTTTCATAAATGATTTAAATCCAGTTAGCTCTTACTGATACTATCTTCGGTGAGTAATTCGGAAGCAAAGTGCGCAATCTGACAGCAAAAGAGTGTAAATTTTTACAGCATGAAACATGGATGCAGTCTTCTGACTGAAACACACAAGATTTTGAGTTGAGTGGAGCTTGTGTATTGTTGTGTATAGCATGATGTGAAAAATACAAACAAAATGGGGACTTATTCAGATGTGCTAATTACAAGGTTTTTATCAATAAATAAGGCCTTGACATTCCATTTAAGTCAACTTTATAAAATGGGGACATTCCCGTTTTGATGTATGTCCCTAATCTGTTGATGTGTATTCACATGGATGTCCCCATTTTGCTGCTTACACACACACACACACACACACACACACACACACACACACACACACACACACACACACACACACTTAGTACTTTATATATACTAATCAATATAATAGATGTAATCTCTATAAAACATGCTCTAACCACTAGGTCACATGAGTGGTACAAATGAATCTTAATTGAGTGTCTGTCTGTCTGTCTTTGGAAATACAGTGCGAATATAGATACCCATCTAAAATACATGCAAACAAAGCTTAGTAAAAATTATATGTTGTAAATAAAATTGAAGTTTGTGTATTTGATTTCTCAAGAACCTTGGGAGGGGTTAAAAATTGTACCAAGGGGATTGGCTGACAGTCCAACTGTTAGAGACAATAAAAAAAATAATTATTGGGAATGTGAAATGTCATGTGGTATCCTAATTTTTATGTTTAAAAGGATTTGAATTTGGAAACCAATAATTTTTGTGTTATCTTTTCCTCAGATGCTACAGATGTCATCACATGGGCATCCAGTGTACTGAGTTTGGTGAATTTCCACCAACTTGTTTAGAAGGAGAAGCAGTTATGGATAGAAGGGTGGATGGAAAGACCTAGGGAGGGTATCTCAATAGTTCAAATGCTGTTTAAAAACCAGAAGAATAATAATATCATCTTTACAATATTTCTGTGCGTATTATGGTAGCGTTAAATGGCTGCAATAGGGAATTGCATGCTAATATTTGTATATGGTATAATTTCATAATTTATTGGATTAACAGAAATAAGTTGAGTTTTTCAAATTCAGGTATAATGGGACAGCCTAAAAGGGGCAAAAGAGGTAGAAGTGCAGAAGGGTTGAAGAGAAGGCGCAAGTTTTGGGAACAAGCAAAGCAGAGAAAATTAGCTAAAGGTACCAAGTAATGTCAAATTCATTAGTTGCTTTGAAGGCGAAGAAAACTGGATGATTCTGAGGAGAACACCAAATTATGACAAGCAGCTGATATACTAAATTTGGTGAATTTCCACCAATTTGCTTAAAAGGAGAAGTAGTTATGGTCAGATGGGTAGACACATAAATGGAGCATATCACATTATTCCCTATGCTGTTTTCAAAAGCATGGGGATAATAAAGTCCACAATCATTTTTATTTTGGTGCATTTTACGGGAGTCCATTTTGGGCAGGGTGAAAATAAGGAGAAGTGAATTAAAAGACAAATTTTGTAATGGCAACATTTTTTTTTCTTATCAGCATCTGTATTTTTGTGCCTGTACAAGATATTATTAAAATACACAAAATACAATTCATGCATGACGAAAATATTAAAAACTTGAAATTAAATCTGGAAAAAACCTGCTGCACAGTTTTTTTGATGTAATTAGATGCTAATCAGGAAAACAGCGGGAGTTGTCATGTTTAGTTTGCAATACTTTATGTCCTGCAAGTTCTGTGATCTTACCATATTACATCTGTAAGCACCATTACTTAATCTTTATATGTATCACATTGTTCTATTAAATTTTCTTCTCATAGTTTGTTGCATCTATGAATCCACTATTTCACACAATATTTAGGCTGTCTTTTACTTCCATTGTGTCATGTGATGTGATCTGATTATGACTTTTAACGTAGCTTTAACGATTTTTCAGTCTTATCGCTACAATGTCTGCAGTGTGGCCATTTATAGTGATGTCTATCACTATCACTGGGGCATCATGCGGAAGACATGTGGCATGATATCCCACCCAGACACATTATTCTGACACCAGACTGACTAGACCTTACACTAAACTCTTAATGCTGAGTGTCAAGCAAGGCAACTGTTAGTACAATTTTTGTAAGCACTTCCATTTTAAAATGAATTCTGCTGAAAAATGGCATTAAACCCTATAAAAAGTTACACATGTCATTTTTTTATGGCATATGATTTTAAGGTACAAACAAAGATAAAAAGAAAACAGAAGTTTTTTATTTACAAGATAAAAAATGTCTGATTTCCTTAGAACATTCCATATTTTAATTTACAAAATGTTTTAACTTTGTTGTTGCTGTTGTAGGGTTTGACGCCATTTTTCAGCACAAGATAGGCAAAGGCTGTACATGGCATCCAATATAAATGGTGGAGGAAGAACCTGGTAAAACCCTAAAATGAACCACTGACCCACAAGAGGCTATTGATAAGCTTTTTTACATACCCAAATTGGCTGAATCTGAGACTCAAACCCATGCAGATAGAGGTGAGATGGCAGTGATCTGTAACGGTGAGCACTTTAGACCACTCGGCCATTTGGGGCTCATTTTATCTTTGTGATATTAATATTATTTTGTTATATTTGGAGGCAAGCTAAAATTCCCCAAGAGCAAGTTCAATTTTCTAGTTTTCTGACTGTAAAGCTCTGGCAGCAATTTATCGTATATATATCGACTAAAATACACTCAGTTGAAAATCTTCATTTAGGCTTGTTCTTTTTTATGAAATTGGTCAGTATTTAAGATTTAAGATGGTTAGACTTTTAAAATATCTTAAACAATTTCCCAGAGAAAATTTTGGGTTTTTCCAGAATAAGTTAGGTATTCAGATTTTTAAAACTTTTTAAAAATAAAAAATGTTCATAAAGATTTATTTTACACGTGCAATTAATTTTAGATCAAGAAACTGATGCTTCAGAAGACAACACAAAGTCAAGGTCATCCGACAGAATGAGAAGCCCGACCACACAACCTGCAGCATCCAACCGTGGCTTTCAGTTTAAGCTCTCCGACAAACAGTTGGTCCAGTCGCAGCCTTCAAAACCAGTTAAGAAACAAAGTTTAAAACAACAGTTTCATAAACTGAGACAATTCAAAAGTGGTAAAAATGCATCCACAAGTGCAGAAAGTGATGAAAATATCAAAAGAACAGAAAAAGAGAGAAAGCGAAAGAAACCTGTGAAAAATGGAACTCTTGCAGACAAAGAGACAGAAAAGGATGGAAAAAGTGAGCCAAACGAGTTTTTGCCAAAACGATATGTACTTTTTGTTGGAAATTTACCCTATGATGTAACCAAAGAACAGTTGGAAGAACATTTCAGGAAAACAGGTAAGTAATTGGTCCAAAAAAACTTTGAAAAATATGTTGAGTGTTCCAAAGTAGTCCTACAGTGTGATAAAAACCCTCTCTCTCCCTACTTCTATTTGTGTGTGTATGTGTGTGTGTGTGTGTAATGGTCCCTCTCTTATACTACTGCCACCCCTTCTGTACTGGGAAAGTGGCTGTATAAGATGGGTGGCACTTCCAGATGGGGATTATAATTTTGACCAGTACTAATTTGTATTAAAAAAAAACTACAGATAACTTCAAAGCATTTAATATCTTCACCTAAAAGTAGTATTAATTACTGAAAGGTTCTTCTTGTCTTAAGAACAGACTTATTTTGATTTAACATTAATAGCTCTTATTCATAAACATAAATATGAGACATATTTTTGACATGGGGCAAAACCATTAAAAATCATTTAACAGAGGTTTCGCTAGGATTTTTAAACTAAGAGTGCAAGACTCTCATTTTGGTAAAAATAGGAGTCCCACCAGCAAAAGTAGCAGCCCCTCTCAGAAAACTATGCTAATTAGAAAAACTATTGGTTGCCACTGAGTTCAATTTTACATTTTTTTTTAAATTGACATAGCTCTCGTTCGTCCATCAGAGTGATACTGAATGTTGTAAACCCATGTAAGGTCTTATTCCAAGCACAAAGCTAGGCATCACACACTTTTCTTACACTTGTCTACTGTCCCATCTGAACTTTCAGTTCCAGCAACTTTAGCTCTCTTCTGAATCTCATTACAATTTTCAGCAATCTGCCGTTTAACTCCAAAATACTATACAAATTTGTGAATGGCATTTTGTCTAATTCACAACATGCCTTGATTCCAAGGTCACTTGCATTGCTTATTCCGCTAAACTCAGAAATGAACACAATTATGAAAGTTAAGTTGTTTATTTGATGTACTCTTATAAATGTCCGCACATCTCTGGGTCTTTCTGCCTCCGAATTTAGTCCCAGTAAATATCAACACATTTTCCCACCCAGCCACAAGTCAGAGTCTTAGAATTTGCCGACCAGCTATTGCATCATGTTCTTTTGGTGTACTCTTATAATGGCAACAAGTACATCAAGGGGCCTTTCAGCCACTGAATTCTGTCATTGTAAATATCAGCACAGCTAACTGATCAAAATATTTTCTCACTAAGCGGTTGGCTGAAGCAGGACTGGCAAGTCTTTGAATTTTGCCTCCCAACTATTTCATGTGTACTCTCACCTAAGTGATTTTCTGCATGCCAGATTAAAAGCTGGCATCCAAATATGCATGATCAAGTGTTTCCGAGACCTCTGTTTACATCTTGGTACATTTATTGCTTTCCATAAAATAAATGGCATTTAAAATAAATCTCTTTCCATTTACTCCATTTTCCCCCTGCTGCTGAATATTCTCCTTATTTGTTACAGTGTTTTATGTTATAGTCTTCCCAACATAATTTTTTTTCATAAGGACTCGTGAAATCTTCTCCTTGTCATCAATTCAAATAACTTTTTCTGCTAAAGTATTAATTCTCCGTTTATGTTAAAGTTTCGTAATGATTTATTCCTGTGTTGCTGACTGCTATGTACTGCAACTTAATTATGTAGGCGAAAATTTTGTAGAGTTGACAAAATTTCTTGTTTATAAAAGAATTGATGCATGTACAGTTAAATGATATTTTGGTCTTTGTCTGGTACCTTGTTTTGTTCAAGGTTAATTTCTCTGTGTTAATCCATAAAATCTATATTTAGCCTATGCTGACCATGTTAAAATCCTGTTAAGTTATGTCTGGTCATAATTATCAAAGGAAGAAACTCTACCACTGTGTGAAGCCCAAAACTCTTATCACAACATTGTTGACCCTGTTTCCTGTAAATATCAGCATTAATATAATATAAACTTTAGTGGACCATGTACTTTAGCCAACACATCTTTCAGTAACAAAACCCTGACATCAGGAAACAGACATTGGTAAAGATAATCAGATTACTTAACTGTACCATATGAATTAAATATTGGTTATGGATACATCTTAAAATACAATGTGGCTGCTTGTGATGGGGTAAGTTTTACTTTAAAAATGCTTGTAAGATAGTCAGTTTTACATTTTTGCACTAATATGTTTGCTGCTGTTCACATTAGACAGGTGGCCTTTCTTGAGGGGTACTTTTGAACATAACCTCATCAGTGCCAAGGGATTCAAAGCATAAAAAGTTATTGTCCACTGGTCAGGGAGTAGGCTGTTTATGAGGGGGATCACCTTATTTGGTGGGTTATTTAGCCTGGCAGGGGCTATATACTTTGTAGCCATTGTATAAACTAAAGCTCTGCTGCAGTGAAATGTGTATATAGTCATATTCCATTATAATTTGATACTTTAATAGTACAGACACCACATCACAAATCAGCCCATCTGAACTAAAGAAGATATTAATGTCTTCTGGTTTCTTTTAGCAACAGAAGTGCTTATATGTTTTCTGCTTGCCTACAGAAGTGATTAAATGTTATCTGCATGACTACATGGAAGTCGGGTAGCATTGGTCTTCCCTTGGATATCTACTCGTGCTTGGAAGCATCCTGTTTCTGAAGGACTTTCATGTACAGAATTAGCATGTGCCCTTTCATCACTTGGAGTTTTCTCACACCAAAGAAGTATACATCAGCTGTGTGGATGCAAATTTCTTGCTCTTCATTTGCTTATATTTGTCACACAACAAGCATTTAGGTGCTATTTAAATTGTTTTCATGATCTTTAGTGCTTTTATTTATATTTGGCAGTCGACCTTGTTTATGATTTTTGTCGAAAAATTGTTGCATAATTTAATGCATTTTTATAGACATTTGTTAAATTTCTATTGCTAACATCAATTAATCATTGTAATTCTTGAGTGATATCATCCGATTATGTCATTGTTATGCTCACTGTATTTACAGGTGTCATCACAGTAAGCAGGAATAATTGGCAAGCAAACAGTTCCATTGGCTGAATACCGTACCTGTATAAATTGCATAAGGTGCAATTCGGACTATATTTGCAATGTGCATTCTTTCTGGTGTGAGGAAGTATGGGTACCATGTCTGTCAAAGAACTGGCTCTGGCTAATGAGATAGCTATGAAGGGAATGATCAAGGATGAGGAGACATTAAGTAGTCCCACTTCTGAAAAATCAGTCTCCAACTTCCTAGCTAATTCAGGTTCTTCGGAAAAAGTCTCCAACCCAGATCATCATATGCTTCTCACACATTCTAGATAACCCTTGTTGCTGCAAGTAGAATGGATCTTTACTAATTTAACTGAGTACTGAGTTGGTATTATGGATGCCTATACTAATGGTAAATATAATAGCAGCATATGCAGATCTGGTAATAGCTTGAGTGATCTTTCCAGAGTTAACCAGTATGAAACATAGAAACCAGATAGCATATAGTTATAGACGACAACAACAGTCTCAGCTTGTGCCTTCAGTTTCTGGTACTCAGGTTGGTGATCTGTTTTCCTGGTAGACCCAGTCCAAGCTTGAGGTTGAAGATAATGTCTGTTTAAGTTAATGAAAATGCCCAATGTGCAGACATGTTTGTTTCAACTTGTACTGTGACTTGGATACCTAGACCAAAAAGGCAAAGGAATCAGTAAACCATCAGGTGCTACTCAGAACTGGACAGGTCCATCAAAGACTGAATGTCACAGCTACATTACTTCCTCCTTTTGACTTTTCAACTAGAAAAATTATGTTCCTCCACAATCAAGGACTGTCATTCCACAGTTTCAGAAATGCTTTGACACAAAGGAAATGAGGATATAGACCAGACAAAAGACATCTCTAACCTTCATTTGAACTTTGACTTGTCTCAACTGAAGGCCATTTCCCTTTGTCTGAAATGGACTGTTCCATGTTTTCTAGCATGGTTGAAAAAGGCACCATTGCACTATTGTCTTGAACCTCCATCACTCACCATTTTCTGTAAACCTGCTTTCTAGTCATTCTATTAACAGCCTGCATTATCATCGATATGCACATCATGTTGGTGACACTGCATAGCTTTTTCTTCAAACCGAGTTTATGCCAAAATGATATGCTACCCTATAACTGCCTCATGTACTTAAGGAGACAGGGGACATAACCAGCTTCAGAGTAAGGGGATGTAACCTCTTCTTTTACTTAATTATAAGATGAGATATTAGTTGAACCCCCCATCCCCTTTATTATTGCTGCATAAAGTTAATATCTCTTTAAAACTCCTGTAAGTTGGGTTGTGCTTTGCAGGTAAAACATTGTCTGTAAGGTGTGACATTTCATCAGTGATTTAGAGTTGCATTTGGGAGAATTATACCAAATTCACATTTTGTGGTTTTAGTATTATTTCTCTGCAGAGTCCATTAATTTTAATGGGAATGCTGCGTCATAATCATAATTATTTATTTTCCAAGTGATGTGGTAACTGATAACTGCCATAACATAGTTTAGAAATTGGGTTTATTATTTATGTGAAAATTGAACTCTGGTCTTTTAAGTGACATTTTATTTGTACAGTCTGTGAAATGTCATTGAAAGATTGCCACCATTGAGCAGGTGTCATTTGTGTGGCATGAACACAAGGAGGTAGAGTTAAAACAAGCACCCACAGTTGACTGAATATATGACTCTTCTTGGCACTTAAGATGTATCATTTTGAAGGCTCAATCAAAGGATTGCCTGCTGAGAAAACTAGCTAAGATCAGATATTCATGTCGAGTTGTTGAATTGCTCAGAAAAAGCACCCATAGTTTAATGAATATAGGACTATATATAGTACTTGAGAAATCTCTTATTTATTGTTCAGTCAAAGGATTGTCAGCCGTGAAAACAAGCTAAGGTCAGATATGCATGGAGAGTTCTTCAATTGATCAAAAGAAGCATTCACAGTTAATTGAATATAGGCCAATACTTGGGCACTGATCATGTACCACATTTGTGGCTCGATCAAAGGAGTTATCAACTTCAAAAACAAACTAGATTTTTGCCTTTATGTGATAAGGATAAGTGCTTATCATGTCATGTGCACTTACAGATAAAGCAGGAAATACCACTTAGGAATTAGATCTGGCCTATGAAAAATGCAAATATAAATAAAATAAAAAATTCAAATGAATTAGATGCAAACAATTTATGCAGCATGCTCAAAATATAATTCAAATACAAATTGTTTGGACTTGTGTGAAGATGGAAAAAATTTACTAGTTAACATGATCACTAAACATTGACAGACACTTTGTGGTGATTATTTAATGTTTTAGATTATTAAAAGCAAAACGAAATGTAGATGCTAGTGTTGTATAAACACTGTAATAAATACAGTTCATACCATATATGCATTTCTTGACTTGAATAATGGTATGGTGACAAAAATATTTGAATTTACAGTGTTTTGTACATACTACAGACCTCTTAAATTTCCAATATTACCTGAAGATTTATGAAATTTTGTGAATGTCACACATATGTCTCACAAAAATTTTAAAACTAGGAGTCTAGGACTCCTATTTGGGGAAAAAATATGAGTCCTATCAGCAAAAGTTGCAGTCCCCTCATTGAATCCTATTGGGTATATCTGAATTGGCTAGTTGTCTAGATGAGAAGAACCAGTGGTTGCCAATGAGTTTAAATTTCTAAAATTCTTTACACCACTGACATTTAGCTTCTATTTGTCCAATAGAGTGAGACTGAATTACTGTATGTCAGGCCAAGGAAAGGTATTATTCCAAGCACTAAGCAGGCTTCACACTTTTTTATTAATGGCTATTGTTCCATGCAAACTACACAGTTCTAGCAACTTTAACACTAAATTTCATTACAGTCTTCATCAATCTGCCGTATAACCCCAAAATACTAATCCAAATTTGCAAACAGCATTTTGTCAAAGTGTCAATGTATCTTGATTTCGAGGTCACATGTACTACTTATTCGGCTACACTTGTAAATGAACTCAATAATGAAATCTAATGATGTTCATTTGATGTACTCTTATAAAGATCATATGTGCATCACTGGGTCTTTCTGCCTCTGAATTCAGTCATTGTAAATATCAGTACATTTTCCACCACTCAGCAGCAAGTCAAAGTTTTTAAACTTGCCGCCCAGCTATAAGCATTATGTACTTCCAATGTACTTGTACGGTGACATCATGTACATCTGGGGGTCTTTCAGCCACTGAATTCTTTCATTGTAAATATCAGCGATGCTGAAGTGATCAGTTGATGAACAGGTGGTTAAAGCAGGACTGGCAAGCCTTTGAATTCACCGTCCAGATACTGCATGTATACGGAGGACTATTGCGTAAAAGATTTTCTGCATCCCAGATTAAAAATATGCATCCAAATATGTGAGACTTTTGTCACACTTATAAAACTACTGCTGTGTACGAATATTTTCAGTAACAAATTATGATTTATAAGTAAAAATAAATAGTTACATTACTGTATTGTGATTGGTTAGAGAAGTACCATTTGTAGTTTAAATGTTTACTTGACAATACATACTTGGTCTTAATACAGACATGCTCTTCAGTGCCTTCCATACAGCAACATCCTTGGTAGAGTATGCATCTACTTGAGTAGTGACTGGCAGATTTGTGGGATTTGGTGCCAGTCTCCGTATCAAGGAATTGCCCAACTTTAATCTTCACAGGCAGATAACTTTAGCACTTCTGTTGCCATCTTAATCTGTTGCCACCTTAATATATTGCCACCTTAATCCAAAAGACATGACAAATGTTTATTTTTTTTTTAGCTAGGGAGGACTGGATTTTTAAGATGGTGGATTTATTCTTAATGTATTTTTGTCAAAGTTAGAAAAAGGCCTAATACAGTAAAACCTGTCTTGAAAGACCATTGCTGTGAGAGACCACCTGTCTTAAGAGACCACATTCTCATTGCATGGATATATTCATTATGTAGTGTTATGACCTGTCATGGGAGACCACCTGTCTTGAGAGACCATTGTTATTTGGCAGAATGGGCGGTCTTTCAAGGCAGGATCTACTGTATTATATAATATCACATTGGACTACCTATATTCAAAACTTGTAATGCACACTTGACATTTTGGTAGCTCTATATCCTGTATTCTGGTAGAAACAGGGTTCTACATTTGGTAGCCCCTGTGTTTTGTATTTTTGTAGCCACTGTGTCCTATTTTCTGGTAGCCCCCAGTACAAGATATGTCAGACTCTCTGTATGGCATATCCATTGATTTAACAGTTGGATTTATCTGCTGTTGTTCTTGAGAACATTTTAGGATAGGTCAAGAAGACTAGACTTTTTTCACTGTACAAGTGGGGCCGCAAGTGTCTGAGTGGTCTAAAGCTCTCACCTTTACAAATCATGGACATCTCACCTATATCCCTGTTTGTTCAATACTTGGACGTAGCCATCATTGGTATGTTAGCTTGGTTGTATCTTCCTGCATATTGGTGGTTCTTCATTAGTTTTTTTTTTCCTACTAAGTATACTGGCTGCCATGTATCATGTGCAGGAAATGATGTTAAATCCATAACAACAAGAACAAAAACACTCTGCAAGCATTCATCTGAAGGCATGCATGTCTCAGTGGGTTGCCTATCTTTGATAAGATATCACTAGTGCTACATTGTTCATTTTGTCCAAATAACATTCCTCCCACCCATTCCCCAGAGAAAACTAGTCTTTTGTGGCTTTGGTGCAGAATATGAATATTTGGCAAAAAGGTTTGAAGATGGAACACAGCTTGTCACGTTCAGTGATGTAATAATAAGGTCTACATGAGATGCCATATATAGTTGGATTCCCACTTTGTTATAGAAAATCAGTTAGAGCAAGTAGGGTCCATTCAGGTTTATCAGAAACTTATCTGCTGGATATAGATTTAGATGACAGTGGTCAAAAGAGCATGACAGCTCTGATATCTTTTAAAGGAGCATGACCTTTGAGGTGTTTGGTTTTGTAGCTGTGATTCATTGACTTTGTGAGTTTCATTAGATTTTTATTATTGTTTCAGGAGGTGTGAAGGCAGTCAGAATTCCAAAGGAGAAGGGTACAGACAGAGGAAAAGGATTTGCATACTTAGAATTAAGCAGCCAGATTAGTCATAGGGTATGTGCGGGGCTAAATTATTTTTCCCCATCTGCATGTTGTAGTCAAGTTTTCATGGTGTTATTTTGAAGGAATCAACTTCGCTTCACTTAATTCGGAAATGTTGAAATGCAAAAAATGATTATAATTGTTCATATCTAGGTGTAGTAAATAATGCACAAATAAATATACAAATGATTTTTTAAAAGATTTCTTTCTTTCTATCTCTTTATGTTATATATGTACAGATTATCCATTATTCTTCATTGATTTATCTGTCAGGTTCAAATGATCAGCTTTTCACTTGGGTTTGCTTTCTGTTTTGTGTAATGTTAAATGCATGTTCCCAACCTACCAGAAATATTGCTTATCTGATCCCATATTAGGCTTTCAAGTAAAGAAATGGATTTATGCCAAATCGAAGATCAACATCAAAATGCCAAGAAATAATGTCAATAAAATTAAAATAAGTGTATATTCTTAATGAATTATTATTCATTTGTCAGCAGGCAGTACACAATGGTGGCAGTATCTGTATGCCTCTAGATTGAATAGGTATTCTACCAAATTAAAGATTATTCTAAAAATTCAGTTTATGAAACTCTTCTCAAATTATGTGATCTGATGTAAACAAATGCAAATCAGTTTTTTTTTCTATATTATCAGCGTGATGGACAATAGAATCTTTGGAAACCAAATTCTTTATGACTCATGTAATAAACACAAGCTTTTTATTTTTAAAATCGTCAAGATAAAAAATTTAAACTGCATTCCCGAGTACACTGACAATGACAGTGATAGATAGTGTTTTGATATTATTTTTTCATTTTTGTGAAAGGTTGTCTAACTGCATGCTCATGGCAAAATGCACTTGCCAATCAAGTTTTTCAGCTAGTTCTAGTTGTCTGGGTAGTGAAGTATTCCAATGCTTATATCCGGACAGAAGAAAAAGAAAAAAAAGATAATGGGTTAGAATTTCATAGCATTCATAAATTTAGGATATTACTGTAAAAAAAACCCAAAGACCATTTTGATTTGCTGAAAGGCATGATGTTGTGACAAAGTCCTTTCATCCCCTGTTTAGTTTGGTTTGCGCACAATAACTTCCATCAAGACCCAGATGTTGTAGATGGCTAGGACATCAGATGTGGGAAAAGTGCAAAAAATTAATAGTGTCTACAGAATAATTGTTGTGCTGTTCTAAGCGGCCTATGCTTACCAAATTTCATGGACAGCTTTTTGCATGGAATAAATTCATTGATATTTAGTGTCAAAAGGTTAAATTTCAAAGTCATGACCAAATTAATTTAAATTTCAAAGTCAAATTAATCTCAGTATAATCATTGGAAGAAAAGTCTTGATTCTTTACTTCAGCATTGATATTTGCAGTGAAAAATCTCAATGGTCAAATTTACAGTGATGTAAAGAAAGCAAAATGGGTTTTGTATCATAATTGTGTATTTTAAATCTTCTTCAATAACTTCATGTATAGTTTTGCTCAATGAAGGAACCAGTTCTTTTTGGCAAATGCAATGTGTTCATGTGCCCAGATCATTTTTGAATGTTTGTTTTGGAAAATGGCTACATTTCTCCTGGATGGAACATATTAGTTTGAAACAACTTTCGAGTTCAGTTTTGACCAGAAACATGAACAATAAAATACTTAGTATTCTTACATTTTAGAATGGGGATATTTTTAATAACTTCCATCTGTCTATCTCTGAGTCTCATATGGCTAAGCGCACTAAAGCACTCACCGATCACTGCCATCTCACCTCTGTCCACATGGGTTTGAGTCTTAGGCTTGGACAATGTTGGTATGGGAGAAAGCTTGTTCTTAGAATTCCTTGTGTTAATGGTTGATTCTGGGGTTTTCCCAGTTCTTTTTTTTCACCAATTTCATTGACTGACATGTACAGCCCATTATGCATTGAAGGAGAAATGGTGTTAAATTCCAAACAACATCCCTGTGCATTGGTAAGACTCTCCATCAAAAGGATTGGGTGAAAATTCATTAAGACTTTGTACATAGGCTATTAGGAAGGTAACCCTCTGTAAGTGGAGAGTATAAGTTTGAAATCTGTCCCTTAGAGTTACTGGGAGGGGGTATAGGAGGTCAATTTTCTAATAATTGCAATTATAGTCAGACGTCTCGCTCGGATTTTAAAACTAGGAGCGCAGCACTCCTAATTTGGTAAAAATAGGAGTCCCATCAGAAAACGTTGCAGTCCTCACTAAGCCAGGCATCACATACTCTCTTGCACTTGCTTACTGTTACATCTAAACTATCAGTTCTAGCAACTTTAGCACAGTTTTGAATCTTAATTTTTTTAGTTTAACCCCAAAATACTTGTCTAAGTTGCAAAAGGCATTTTGTCCAAGTCTCTTGTTTTTGAGTTTGCAGGCAATATTTGAAAGGCAACAATCGGAAATGAAATCATTAACTGATCGCATTGGGCTTTGCCAGTGTCACAAATTGCGATTTTGTTTTCCTTATTGGCAACAAAATATACCATCTAGTAATATTTTTGGCGACAAACATTTTGGCTGAAAAGAAACGGTATATATAGTCTAGAGTTTGGAATGGAGAATTTCAAAGGTAACCTGAAAGGAAGCTGCAAACTTGGATATAAAAATGCGATGGAATCTATTGTTACATAAACAAATCCTTATTTCATATTGACACACCACCCAAACAGTACATTGTTATATCATAATCCATTTATGCTGATATCACATCTGAGGGCAGGAACATGAAATGACTACAGTCTACCACATGACAACAATTTAAAAAAAAAAAATTAGAAAAAATAGTTTTGCTGCAACTTCACTGAAAATGATTACCTCTGAAGCACCGATATATGCTAAGGAAATTATTTTTTAAAAAATTGTCTCAATATCTTACAATTATCTGATGTTGCTGCAGCAATAACAAATGGGTATTTGTTCGTACTTCAAAGGAAACCTTTAGCAGCACCTTCAATAACACATGCACCTTTATCAAAGCAAGCTGGCGACCTTTGATCAAATAAGACAGCAACAAACTAAAATAAAAGCATTGCTTCAGTTTTCATTGTGAATAGAACATATTTATTCTGCTGCAAAACTTTACCATTTGCAACAAAATGTGCATACAGAAGACTCCTGTGTGGGTAATTTTCTGTGTCCCAAATAAAAAATTTGCATCCAAATATGTGTAATTACGAGATCACTGATAGTGATTTTAAAAAAAGGTTTCAAATGTTTTTATACATGAAGGCATTGCAGAAGGAAAACATAATGTATCGAACATGTTTGGAAGTAAGAACCCTGTGTCAAAATTTAGAAGGAGAATAATGTGCTTCAGGAAGGAAGGTATTTAAAATAAGAAGTTAGTGGAGTTGTTATTGCAAGCCATGAAAGTAGACTAGTGTTTTTAATGCCATAAATTGTTTTTTGTCATTTGTAGATTGCCTTGCGACTGCATCATACCACTATGGCCGGGAGAAAAATCAATGTGGAGTTCACATCGATCGGAGGAAAAAGCAAATTGAGAAAAGAGAAACTCAAGGAGAAAAATGAAAAATTAGCTAAATTCAAAATGTCATTTGACCAGTGATGTTTTCTGGATGACCTTTGTTGTGCATTCATATAGTATATGTGCTGTTCATTCTTTTGAGACATACAAAGAAAATGTTCCTACATCCATGGCGCTGGTACATATACTGATTATAGTTTATTGAAAGCAAAACAAACATGTCCTTTACATGTATGTAAAAATCTGTGCCCTCAATTCTTTATTGCCAGCATACAAATCTCCATCTGTCTCTCCTTATGTTTGTATGTTTGTCATCTGTCTGTTACTACATTTCCTCCTAATGCACCAGGTATAAATCTAGGAAACTTTGTAGATTCATGCGTCATGTTCCTGTGGTGACAGAATTTAATTTTTGGTTTGTTTATTCTCTCAAGATTTTTTTTTGCAGCTCTTAAGAAGCATTACTTGCATTGAAACATTAAGAAGAAATTTATCTGATAATGTGTTTTTGTAATTTCATATTATCCAGCTTAGTTTATGTGTCAGTAAGGTTTTAGGTATTTTTAGTAACTTGATTGTGATTTATAAGCAGATATGGCATTTGGAAAACCTTGACCTTTTCCATTTTATGATAGTAAAGGAATGTCAAGATGTAAGTAGTGTCCATTTTAAACTGTCCTTGAGACATTGTTATTGCATCATAATGACCTCATTTATGTCAGAATAGTATGATGATATTTAATCACAATAGCAATTTTATAGAATTTAGTTTAAGACTATAGAAACTTAATAATTTTTTTAAAAATTTTATTAAAAAATTACATTGGAAACAAATAATTAAAAATGCATTTTTTTTGCATTGATGGTTCAGATGTTGTTCTGTGTTGTCTTTGACCTATTTTTTCATTAGGAGTATAAGTTCTTTGTATATCTAGATGGATATTCATTGACTTAATTGTGGAATTATCTGAGTTATATTCAGAGTCTGAGTTATTTAAATCACGTTGGGAAGAGACAATGATATCTTGATTGGCAGTTATTGTTGTGATGTAAAGATGAATACAATGAAACCTATCGGACGAGTTCACCAGTAGGAACCCATAACGAGGTCTCTTAACACGAGTACTTCTTTAAGAAATATGTGTCCTAAGCATGAAATTAGAATATAGTTTTGTGTTCTTTTAAAAGACATTGATATTTGGTACAGGTTTAGGATCATGCATCCATTAAATAATTGTCCAGTTATAGAAGTTATAAAGCTTTTGAACATTTATCAAGAGTTATTTCCCTTTCAGTACAACAAAATCTAACACTTCCTTCTTTGATTTATAGAAAGTGCAGCTCAAGACAGGTCAGTTGCAAAGTGAGTGGTTGTGTTAATGCACATGTTCTGCTTAGTGAAGCAACTAAAAAAAACTTCATTTCCTGTTTGCTATTTCTGGTTTAATATTATTTACAATGTACGAATACTTATGTGCACACAGATTCCAGATCAGTAAAAGCAAACTTGATTAAAATATTGTAAAATTTAATTTATTTTAATATTCATGACAAAATTAATGATCAACAAGTGCAAAAACACATTATACAGAGCAAAAATGTCAATGGTTACATGAATATATTAAAATAATCATATGATATTTTACTTGTTGTCCTGTAAGGTTTACTTCAGACTATCACGGACTGAGAAAATGGTGGCTAAGTCTGAACATAGACTGTATCACTGTCTTTGCACTAACTTTATAGGCTTAAACTGCTTTGTGTTATGGGATCTGCAGAACACTGTCTTGCTTTGTGGTCGGTAGCTTGAGCATGGCCAGCACAATTTTGTTTGCAACTACAAAGGCAGTTATGGGCTTGAACAAAAGGTTGAATTGTGAGTTGATGTTGACCTTGACAGTGCTGACAACAAAAAACTTTGCCTTGCAATGTTTTCTGTAAATTGGCAAGACATTAAACAAAACTATAATTTACATCATTCATTTTCTTCTTACACTGATGAAATTAGAATACATTTTGCAGTGTACATCTTGAGTTACCTTCATATAGCTGTTAATGCCAATATCCATGTGCTTTTTCTAGGTTAGAGAATAAAATTCATTTAGTCAAAGAGTAAAGTTTTAAGTCATTTGCAAGTGGAAGTTGACTTTTAAATAATTAGTAGCTTTTTGGTCACTGGCAAATAGGTACCACACATACTTGCTTGTAAGATGAAACTAATTACAGAAAACAGACCCAGATCTGCAATCTACATAGACCCATATCAGTTGATTTTATCATACCAGTTATGGGTCTGTGCATTGTGCAGCAGGGCTTATGATCAAGTATAGATGGTATTTAATACATCAAGATAAAATTTTTATGTGATTTTTCTTGTAATAGTGTTAAAATGGGGCTCCTTGTGAGGCTAAACACAATGCTTATGGCATTTTGGTGCTTAATTTTCTTTTGCTGAAACCTAATGGATTTTATGTCAAGGTTCCTCTACTGGGTAAGCTTGATTTTACCCATACTTATTTTTAATCACGTATTAGAAATTTTGTTTGTTACATGTGCATTGTCTACAAAAATTTCGACATTATTTATTCATTGCATGTAGCAAATTTAAGTTATAATTAGATTGTTCCCACACTTTCTTTCATTTCCGTTTTGAATCTGCTTATGGTATTTTAATCTTTGCTTCTTATTTGGTAGCTTGTGATGAGAACGAGTTAACGATAGTAGTATTAATTATCAATTAATGATGGCAGTAGTCAGTATTATTTTGTAGACTGCAATGCAGAATGCTTAGTATGTTAGTAATGATCTTATAATGATATCATTGTACAGACCATGCTAATTTTACTGGCAAAACAACAGTGGAACAGAAATGGTATGCAGAAAGAATTCCAAAATTAATGCAGAATGAATGCAAATGAAATGACACAGGCATTTTAAAAATGCAGAATTCAAAACAATGAAAGATATATTAAAACAGGATGAAACTCAGATTCTTTTTATGAATGGATATGGAAATTTATTTTCAAACAGATGCCAAGTACAGTAAAAGCTCATTAACATGAAAATACTGGATGAGATTATTTACAATGACAGTTTTTCATTCCTTACAAGCAATGATATCATTGTTGTAGAGGCTTGAATGAAATGTCATTTGTAATGGATGGGATGACATTATCACTAGTTGTTTTATCTGTTTTATTCCGGAAAAAATTATTTGCTGACATATATTCTGCAACTCTAGTCTTACCCTTATTGTTACTAAGGTTATATTACGATTTCAACTTTCATTCTGTCATTAAGGCACACTTGTAATAAGAGAAGATAAAAAGCTGTAGTAATGTCAATTTAAAACTATCAACACTGGAAAATCTGACTTGGAAAATGTATTTATGATGTTGTCCAAGTGAATAACAACCAAATAATATGACAGAAAAAAAAGAGGTAGACGCTAAAATCTTGTTGTCTTTCAGAGACCATAAACAAATACCAATGAGGTAAAAGTTGAATTCAAATTAGGTAAAAAAAAAAATTACCTGTTACAGGGTTTGTAGGTTTACTCATTCCAAACTTGACCGCTTTTGCACTTCTTTCAACTCTTTTAGATAGGACTGTATTGTTAATGACTTAAGATGATGTCTTGATTTTTTATTTTGTTTCTTCCCCCTGTTTTTGAGTTAAAATTCAGTTCCTTTCATATAGCATTTCAAACTATTAGATTTTAATTGGGAAGATAATAATTTTGAAAATGTCTCAATTCATATGCAGTATTTATATACATCATTCTTCTATAGATTTTTGTGCCATAACAGCTTAAAATGATTTAAAAGCTGTACAATTTGAAATTTTTTTGTACTTTATTATTATGGTCTGCATTTATGTACCATTTGAAGAAGGGTTGAGTAAAATGTTTATGTACAGTTCAATTTCATATTGGTACAAGTGTTTTGAATCTTGGAATAAAGTTTCTACTGAAAGGTCTGTTGTGTTGTGTTTCTTTTAAATTACTTTCACTAAATACTCTCTGTCTGTCTGCTCTTTTAAGCCATGTCCAGCTTTAGACTGTACAGACCCAGATATGACATCATATATGCACTGGCAGATCCAGGTGGATCCAATTTTGGTACAAATAATCTGTAGAACAGTGTAAACCCTGATCTGCCAACAGATGATGTGATGACAAATCATGTCTATGTTGTTTAAAATTGTACTCGTATACAGGAGTATATATGATACTAGCGATACAAGTGTTATTATTTGCTTTCACATTTCCATCACATTATACACTTTTGAACCATCTTATAATTAATTTTTCAGTTTGTTGAGTGTTTAGTTTAGTTTTAATACTTCTTCCAATGTCATGCATACAAGTCCAATTAAACTGCAGACAACAAAGATCAAGAGTTGCCTTAGAATAAAGTGCCTACAGATCAGAGACTAGTTGTTTGTAATACTGATTACTCCTGACAAACTGCACTGATCCCAATCTGCTGGCACATTATGCTAGAGAAGTTCCATGTCAGTGCAGTATTCAGATGGACTTGTCTTATAAATGAGTATATACTGTAATCTACAGCTCTAATTTTTCAGATTGCAAACTTCTCAAGCCAGATAGATCAAAGATAATTAATTTTGCCGTTTTCACTGAATTATTTACATGACTTAAATAGATAGCATTTAATAAAGTTTTTCTAATTTAAATTCTTATTGTTGCATTTTGATTAATCTGTTGTTATTATGGTAATGTTATTATTTGTTCTTACACCCTTGAGGCACTTCTTTGGAGCCTTCCTAATCCTTACAACTAAAATTCTAGTGAAATAGATTAAATTGGTGGAAGACAGCTTGTCTTAAAATGTTCAATTACCAGGCATTGGTTTTAATCAATTTCGCAAAATTTGTGGTCAATTTAAATTGTTCATTATCATGTTTCTGATACTTGATATAATGTCAGACTTTTGGTGGAGATTGTGGAAAGGATGGAAAATAACATTTTAGTTGGTGTATTGAAATAAATTAATGGAAGAGTGCTTTATCTTACAATGTTAAATTCCAAAGCATTGATTTCTATCAATTTCTCAAAATTTATAATGTATTTATGATTTTATATTATCATTATTATGATTTTTGGTATAATATTGACAGTTTGATAGAGCTAGTGGAAAGGATGGAAAATAGCTTTTTAATTATAAAAATGAACTTACGCAAACATTTTTTTTCTTGAAAATAGTAGATGAAGACTTGAGATTCAAGTAATACCCTAGACATTTTTCTGAAATTAGGCAAGAGTTATCAGGAAAATACAATATACTATGACCATTTTAATCTAATACCTACTTAATGTTGACTGAAAAATGCTCTCTTTCCAGGAAAGCAATAAAAGATATTCAGAAGAAAAGTTTAAAAATGTTTAATGACACTTGGACCAGGACTTCATACTACAGGCAGTTACAGGCAAAACTTTCTCTTTCTTGGTGGATTGCTCCAGTGGACTAGTGGTTATAGCATCTGCCTCAAATCCGAGAGGTCGTAATTTGATCCCTGGCCGAGTCATATCAAAGACTTATAAAAATGATACTAACGGCTGCCTTGCCTGGTGCTCAGCATTAAGAGGTTAGTGGTAGGACTGGTCTGCCTGGTGTCGGGGGAAAATGTGACTGGGTGGGAAATCATGCTAGATGTCTGTAGCATGATGCACCAGTGCTAGACATCACTATAAACTGCCACACTGCAGACATCGTAGTGATATGGCTGAAAATGTTTTAAAGCTATGTAAAAAGTTTAAATCACACATGTCTGAATCTTTCTTGGTGTAGTTGAAACATTTACATTGTCAACAATATCAGGCTGAGGAAATGGGAGTAAGTGCCCTGGACTGGGCAGGTATCAAACCCTGAAACACGTGGATTAAGGTTTTGCTCTACCAACTGAGTGACTGTAGCTCAATAGTCATTTTGTTATCCAAGAAATGTATTGAATATGAGTAGGTAATATAGTGGTTCCCATGTGTGACAGTACCAGTGTGTCAAGTTTTGATATAGGTCATTTTGCTGGGGTATTAGTGTTCCATGAACATGTTTCTTTTATAAACACATCCTTGTACACAGATGCTTTGAAAGTTGAAGACAAGACTGGATCTGCCACTGGCAATGATGTTACAATTTCCCAGCAGGTATTTGATAAAACCTCCATTTCCACCTTAGAAATTAAACTTGTATTTCGATTTCTGAACAACTTTGAAACTTGTCAAGTACGAACTTCATCATGTCCATTTTCTTTTCACTCTAATAGCCTTTCCAGGTATTAGATTTAGCAACCATATTAAATCTCAAATTTGAAAGAAGTTTGATTTGTTCATTCAAGCTTGACAATATATTCTGTACAGTTAGCTACCTGGTCACACTTGCATTAGGGTAATGAAATGTCAGAAAAAGCAGCCAAAATTGATTGAATCATTTTTGAATGAATTATTTAATGACTTGAAACATAAATTGGCATGTTGTATATGCCAAGCAAAATATGTAGAATGAAAACTACAAACAAGAATATGTAGAATGAAAACTGTACAAAGAAGACTAGAATGCAAACTGTACAAACAAGAATAAGTAGAATGAAAACTACAAACAAAAATGTAGAATGAAAACTACAAACAAAAATGTGTAGAATGAAAACTACAAAAAAAGATGCAGAATGAAAACTACAATGTGAAGAATGAAAACTACAAACAAGAATATGTAGAATGAAAACTACAATGTGTAGAAAGAAAGCTGTAAAATCAAGAATGTAGAATGAAAACTACAAACAAAAATGTGTAGAATGAAAACTACAAACAAAAATGTGTATAATGAAAACTGTACAAACAAGAATATGTAAAATGAAAACTACAATGTGTAGAATGAAAATTAAAACAAGAATATGTAGAATAAAAACTGTACAAAAAAGAATGTGTAGAATGAAAGCTGTACAAACAAGAATGTGTAGAATGAAAACTACAGACCAGAATATGTAGAATAAAAACTACAAACAAGAATGTAGAGAATGAAAACTACAAACAATGTGTAGAATGAAAAATACAAACAAGAATATCAAGAAGGAGAACTGTACAAACAAGAATGTGTAGAATGAAAACATCAGATATGAATATGTAGAATAAAAACTACAATGTGTAGAATGAAAACTGTACAAACAAGAATGAGCAGAATTAAAATCACAAACAAGAATATATAGAATGAAAACTGTACAAACAAGCAGCTTTAATACATTGAGTTCAGAGTGATCCATGATCCAACTACAGGCCTATGGACCAAACGAAGCCCATGAGTCATTTCTTTACAGGCCCACACAGTTAAATAATTATATATATATATATATATATATATATGGCCCATGAAATTTAGATGTTTTGTTTACGTGGCCTAGAGTGTTGTAGATATTGGACCACCCTCTTTCAATTTTGTAACTTACCAGTCTATTGTTGGACCCTATTCACAAATACATCAATTTAATACAAATTATGTAACTTCTGATAATTTTGTTTTTTATATATTTGAGGAACATTTCAGCTCTTGCCATCTACCAAAGCATAATTGTTTGAGTTTTAAAAATTGAAACTTTAGGGCTAATTACTGTCAATAGTGCTCATCCAACTCTGTTTTCTGTTTATTCATAAGTTTTTTCACTTTACCGAGTTATATAGCAATACCTGTGAATGGCAATGAGTTGAATCTCTGACATGAATTACTCATAAGTTTTTGTTGTAAGATCCTGAATTGTTACATGAGAAACATGATTTTTCATCTCTGAAATCTAAGGACCGGTCATGGATATTAAAATATGATTTCCAGTTCAGAATCCAGTGGAATGCCTATTTTTATTTCATCAAGGTTCATAACTCTGTATGTTAGGGTTGAAATCTGGTTGTGTCCACATGTAAGATTTTGTTAAATTCAAACATTTCTGCAGATCTGATTGGAATCTGATAAAGAATGGTTTTTATTATAAGCCCATTGGATGCTTATTCCAAAATGATCAAAGCCCACAACTCTTTAAGAAACTGAACAAATTGGTTCAATATGAAAATTGTTTAAACATAACTTTGCTGAGATGATGTTAACAGTTTGATTGAAATTAAATGTCAAATGTGAATGCTAATGTTTAAAAATTGATGTGGTTCCTATTCTAAGTTATTAATGACCATAATTATAAAATAGGCCAATATTAAAACCCATCCAAGCTCTTCTTAGACTGATTCCTCACTAGATCTGATTGTAACAAAATGTATATAAAAATGAATGCCGAAGTGGTCACAAATCATTGGATGCCTACTTCTAAGTTAGCTATGGTCATTTACTCTTAAAAATGCAAACCACAAAATCTGCTCTTCGTGAACTCATCTTGCGATGAAGCTTCTGAGCAAGTTTGGCCCGCATCACTGCATATACTAAGGTTTCTGCTCTTGTGTATTAGTAGTGTCAGTGCTAAGATGATCAAGGGCGATAATTCTAGTATTGCTTAAGAAATGTGCAGAATATGCCGATCACTCAACTTGCTTGAGAGTTTGCCGATGTGACGCTTAATTTGTGTTTAAACGTGAAACACAAATTAATCGTGAAATCTAGTGTTCACATTTCGGTGCATTATCAATGCTACTTCTCAGACTTGTAAGAGAAACAACTCTGAGAAGTCTATACGGAATGTGCTCATTGTCGAATTAATTCCGTTGTTATTAAACTTCATTGAATATTTGGTTCAGATGTAATAAGAAATACGGATGCAACAAAAAACACGGCACGACAAAACACGGCAAGAAATCTCTTCAGTTTCCCCTCTTTTCATACAGTGGAGCAACAATCTCTTTGACGGACTTTAAATCACAAGTATAAGCCATCTTTTTTCTAACAAGCCTCACTTATACTTCTAATAGAGCCAATTTTATAGTATCTATGAATATAATTGCCAAGTAGGAAAACTATTCTATCATTCTTACTTTGTAAGATGAGTCACCAAGTTCCCATCAATAGCATTGCAAAGTAGGGGAAACTATTCTATCATTCTTACGTTGTAAGATGAGTCACCAAGTTGGTTCCCATCAACAGCATTGCAAAGTAGGGGAAACTATTCTATCATTCTTACGTTGTAAGATGAGTCACCAAGTTGGTTCCCATCAACAGCATTACAAAGTGGGGGAAACTATTCTATCAGTGGCTAAGTTGTAAGACGAGTCACTATTTTGATTCCAGTGAATAGCATTGCAAATTGGGGAAACTATTCTATCAGTGGCTTAGTTGTAAGACGAGTCACCAATATGGTTCCCATGAACAGCATTACAAAGAGGGGAAATTATTTTATCAGCGGCTAATTGGTAATACGAGTCACCATTTTTGTTCCCATAAATAGCATTGTAATGTAGGGAAACTATTATATCAGTGGCTAAGTTGTAAGACGAGTGACCAATTTGCTTCCTATGAATAAAATTACAACAAAAGATCACTATGCTTTCAACTGCTGAACTTGTCTTTGAGGTGATGGAAACCCAAGAACCCAGAAGGATCGTAACCGATAGTATATTCTGTATAGTCGTTATACGCATGCGTTTATTAGGCAGATATATGTGATTCCTCACATTAGCATGTCCTTCTATCCATCATATAATCCTATGAACTCTCCTCTATCTCAGGATTTATCTCCACTGGTCATACACCAGAAGAACGTATGGGATGGCCTTTTGTCCATCGTGCGTCCGTTAGCAGGAAATTCTTCACTCCTACAACTAAACTGCATGCAGATGACATTGTCATCCCTTGGTGTAGATGGTCCTAAATGAAAATGGTGCCGCTCAGACATTCAATATGGCCACCTTTTTTCCATCTGGAAAATCTTGTGAAAACAACTAATCCTAAATGGATGGTCATATCATCATGGGATTTTAACCAAAAGACTTTTTATGATGTTTAAATCCGAAATAAAAACCACCCCAATTTTATATCTGGTATAGACGCCACATCAATCGTCTTGAAACTCGTGTTATCGCAACCCCTCCTGAAGGAACAGTAATATTGCAATGGGGTTTCACCAGAAGACTTATAATGGCGTCTCTTTTGGCTCCTAAAGATAATGGCTCCAATCCGACTTCTTGTCTGGCTTGTACAAAGGCCATGTTAAAAATCTTGTTATTACTACTTTTACAAGATGGCTGGTCATTTTGACATTGTGTTTTCACCAATGGTGGCACTCACCAGTTATTATGTACTTTTGAGAGAGTGTTTGCATTCAAAACATTCACAGTAAAGAGAATGTTGGCATACCTCTATGCTACTTTCATGTAATGTTTTTGACATTTCTTTGGATATTGTGCTTTTGGAAATTGCAAATGATCTTAGCACAGAGCTAACTAAAATGACTGCTCCCTTGTGCTCCAAAAATCAACCTGAATTTGTCTAAAGTACACTATCCTTGGCAGCTATTAAAATAGGTAAAATAAATTTTGCCAGACAAGACAATACCAGAGTCTGAAAATGTAATGAATGAATTACCAAATCGATAAAATGTAAAAAAAAAAAGTTATCGGATCTTTTGTTTACAATTTACCTCTGAAGTTCGGGAAGTAAAAATGAGTAGGTGAAACTAGCACTTTTTTTGAAAGATGCATATCTGGAGTAAGACCTAGCTGTATACTTTATAACCATTATTACACACATCAATCATACACCAAAATAAAGGGAATTAAAGGTTCTTTGAACAATACCAAATACATACAGTCTTTTTTAAATGGCAAGTATAACTAGAGATGAAAGCGCTGAAATTCTTTTTCTTTACAATTCTAACCCTATACTAAATACAAAACTGTAGAGCGCCACCAAAAGGTTTTTAAGATATATAGCTGGTACTAAATGGAAATGGTGTCAGTCTGATATCCAATATGGCCACCATTGCACCCATCTTGAAAATATTGTTATCGTTACTCCTCTAAAATGGAAAGTTACATTGCATAGGGTTTCCTCCAGAAGACTTCTTATGATGTCTTGGTGGTCCTGAAAGCAAATGGCACCAATCTGACATCCATTGTATTCACAGCAGCTAATAGGATGACCTTGCTATCAATGTATAATATCAGATAGCTGGTTTAAAATTGCCGCAGTTAAAAGGAAGGAATTGTCTTATCTTGAATTACTTAAAATTATTTTCAGCCAGAAGCAAGTCAGTTCCTTCATTTGACTCCTGTTGATTTCTTGCTCTAAAACTGTACAGTTTATTGTTGCTGTATAAAGATGTGCATGTTGAAAGCGATGCACTTCTATGATTTTTATGTTATGGTCCTGGGTCCTGCTTATTCTATTAGTTTAACTAGTCTTGCAGTTCTTACCTGCAATATATATATATATATATATATATATATATATATATATATATATATATATATATATATATATATATATATATATATATATATATATATATATATATATACACATACATACATACATACATACATACATACATACATACATACATACATACATACATACATACATACATACATACACGTCTGCCTTTTTCCAGTTTTTTGCACAATAACTGCAGGTGTTCACCATTTACGATTACCTATCTTCGTGTACGGCCTGCATTTACCCCATTGCGGGGTCGATTCTTAAAGAAGAAAAATGGTTCCCACACTATAACGTATCGGTAAGTTGCCAAGAATCGAAGCAGTTACTGAATTTTATGGATTGCTTGCACTTCGGACAAAGAAAAAATAAACTCATTTCAGGGATCCAAAGGAGCAATATCAAGGATGGTGACTGAAAGAGGATAAATGTTTTCACACAATACACGAGTTCTCCATCACCCTCTGTTAATAACTTTATGAATTACTCGCATTTTGGGAAAGATATTAGTGTATTGGTTTTGGGTTAAAAAGTTAATGGTCAACGTAACTGTGATTGCTATAACATTAACTTTTATTACAGATCTGGACAAAATTGTGTTTATTGCGTACACTTTGGGTAAGCAAGAAACATCTGGGTTATAAAGAGGTACACTTTGACGTCACTGTGAGTGAAAGAAGGAATTTCACTTACGTGAAATGTAATTTCATTCAAATGATATTCTTTTTCACTGGAACGAAAAAAAATTCCTCTATATGAAATTCGGTTTTACTTTAGTTAAATTATTTTGTAACGGAGTCATCTAAATCCGGTTATTTCATTCCAGTGAAGAAGAATTTAACTTTAGTAACATAATTCTAAATAGACAGTCTTTGTAACGTAAGTAGTGGGACGATTTAATTTGCCATATATTCTAGTTTTTTGCACATATGATATGTTTAAAATGTCAACGTCAGCAATAACCGATTTCACAAAATGTCTTGAAACTGAAAGACGTTAGCTTTGCTATCTTCGAGAACGTATGTTCTACAATTACATTATAATTGCCATATCTGGTATACTGGTACGATCCATTTTGGGGTTGGCTGTTGCCAGAATATAACAAACAAAATAAAAGCATGACTCACTGATAAATTCGATAACATCAGAGAGTAGAATCACTATCTACCCAATATCACCATCTCATATAGGGATACAAGAATATATTTGGCGAATTGAACATTTTAAAATGATACGTCACCATTTTTTGTTGACAAAATACAAAAGTAATTGAAAAATTAACTTATTTTGTTTGGTTTAATCATATAAACAGTATCAGTATCGCATGGACCTTTTAGTCGCCTGATAGGCTAACTATCCAAGAGTGCTGAATAGATAGGTTCTTTTGCTACCTATATTTGACTTGATTTTGCATTAGTGCGCTTGTTATGTGTAGGTCGATATGCATGTTATTATTCAAGCACCTGCTGGGGAAGATACCAATAGATAATGTCCCAGAACCAGATCCTCCACCAGGCATTTACTTTGGATGTCTTTTCAATATCAATCTTTGACACCCACGTTTCATTACATTCAAAAAACCGCTATTTCTGATATTGCCTTGGTTACATAAACAGACGGGATAAGCAACAGGAATTGATCGAGAACTTTTTAATCTCTCTCCGCTTGTTCGTAGAGCAATATTTGGTATCTTTAATTATCCTAATGCATGTATATTGATTTGCTCAAAACAGTTCGAAATCTGTTTTGTTGCAGGACATGATATTAAACCTGAAAGGCATTTCAGGACTTTCTAGATCGAAAATATTTATTTAATTCCACCTTGTTAGCCTCCTCGATATATCTATATATCTATATATATATCTATATATCTATATATATATATATATATATATATATATATATATATATATATATATATATATATATATATATATATATATTATTTCAATTCATTTCATTTCCCCTGCCTCCTTCCCATATTCTACTCTCTCTTTATCTCTCGCTGATAGCGATCTATCTATCTATCTATCTATCTATCTATCTATCTATCTATCTATCTATCTATCTATCTATCTATCTATCTATATCTATATATATATATATATATATATATATATATATATATATATATATATATATATATATATATATATATATATATATATATATATAGTTGGTATCCATCCGTCTTCGAGAGACGATGGTGTAGCTCCCTGTTTTGGTGCCTTATCAGCACCGTCGCGAGTGGCTGAAAAGTCCGACCCTTGCGTGACAGTCTTTGTTGCATTTGCTGCAGGTGAAGCGTGATTCTTGTTGAGGCTGGTGTTGTTTCACCTTCTTCCTGGCTCTCTTTGTATCGAGGTTTTTTTATCCTTTCCTCGGCTTTCTGAATGCCTTGTCCGACAGCAAGTCGCCACTCGTAGCGGTTTGTAGCACAGCTCTCTCAGTTGTTGACGCTTCCATTGGCCGTTTTCATGTCCTTGCTGACGTCTTTGTATCGCAGACGTGGCCGTCCAGTCGGTCGTGTGCCTTCTGTTAGTTCGCCGTATAGCTTGTCCTTGGGAATGCGGCCTGTATTCATTCTCCTGACGTGGCCGAGCCTGCGAAGATGCCTCTTGATAAGGATGGTGAACATGCTATTCTTGCTGGACTGTTCCAGAACCTCAGTGTTGTGTACTTTGTCCTGCCTCTGGATGCGCAGAATGCGCCGCAGGCATCTCAGATGGAAGCTATTGAGTTTCCTTTCGTAGCTTGTGTAAGTGGTCCATGCCTCGCTACTGTAGAGGAGTGTGCTGAACACACATGCTTGGTAGATAAGCAATTTTTGTCTTCTCAGTGAGGTTGAGATTGTTCCAGACCATCTTGTACAGTCTTGCCATAACTGATGCTGCCTTTGCAATCCTGCCGTTCACCTCAGCATCATTGGTGAGCGAACTGGAGATGGTGGACCCAAGTTATGTATAGTTCTCAACAGCTTCAACGTTGTACCCATCAATGATGATGGTTTGAAGGGGAGTCTGCATCCTGCGCCATGACATTCGTCTTCTTTAAACTGATGGTCAGCTCGAACTCTTTACAGGCGTGGGAGAGTCGACATATCATTTGCTGAAGTCCATCTTCCGTATGTGATGTCAAGTCTGTATCGTCGTCGTCGGCGAGGAGTAATTCAAGGATGAAAACCTCTACAACTTTGGTCTTTGCACGGAGACATTTGATGTTGAACAGTTTGCCGTTTGCCCTGGTGTGGATGTCACTCCCTCGCTGCAGTCCTTGAAGGCGTACTGGAGGAGCATGGAGAAAAAGACGACAAAGAGGGTTGGTGCAAGGACACAACCCTGATTTACTCACAATGCTGACTGGGAATATATATATATATATATATATATATATATATATATATATATATATATATATATATATATATATATATATATATATATAATCTTTACTACCTATTTAATATTTTTTAGAAAGTAGGAAGTATTAGTGAACAATGGCGACATATTTTTCGTCCTATGTATTTTTAATTTTTGTGTTATCCAACTTATGTATGTTGTATTTACATTTCCATGCTTGGTAGATCAGTAATTGTGAAGCAAATATCAGGCAAAATATCTTTCCTGAGCGAAGTTAGTTATTGTCGATAGTTACGTATTGTGTTAGGAACTTGTAACATCTGTCAATTGTTTAGTAAGTTGAGACAAGGTGTCACTATTATCATCATCATAAAATAAACATAAAAAGACAGATGATTAAAGAGTATTGCGATATTGGCACGGAAAAAGCTAGGGTACGAGGGAGATCGCCTGGCAGCTTTCATAGAGTAGAGAATCAAAGAATGGAATAGCTAAAAAGCAGTCGAAATAGAGCTGTAACTGACCAGGACAGCAGCGGACAGAGAGACACAGAAAGAGATGGATCTGTCCAAAATGGCCGAAAAATCAGCCAAAAGAGTCATAGAAAGAGCTGGCCAGGATAACAGCGACCGCGAATTCTTTCACGCTCTCGAAATGGTGAAATTAAGGGTAGAAGATAGGACCGTCGATAAGGGCGACTCCAGTACTAGTTCTGGAGGTAGCATACGACCGATTATGGTACTGATAAGGATTCCGAGATTCATCGATAAAGAAGAATGCATGGGCGATTTCTTCATGCAATTTGAGAAACCAGGGTGCGTTCATAAAATTACCGAGCAACATTGGGTGTTCAAAGTTCTGCCTTTTTGAAAGGTTCTGCTTGCGAAATTTACCGTAACTTATCCGCAGAAGAAGCCGTCAACTTCAACGCCCGCAAGAAGGCCGGAAAATTATTTGGGATTTGACGAAAAACGAAACGGAAAACTACTCTCAATTCCCCACACACGAAGAATATAGCTTCATGGGGGTACGGACCGACCTCGACCCACCAAGTCGATATGTGTGGTTGAGGAAGAGCCGGCTTTCAGTCAACGTCACGGCGACGTGGAGGTAGGAGAGGGAACTACAGGTAAGGATGCCACCCAAATACCCGGACATGCCTCACCCACGAAAACTGGTATTTCATGACAGCGAGAGCTGCCCTTGTGCTACAACTGCAAGCGTTCGAAGCATTTTGCAAGGGACTGTCCCAAGGGCAGGTATACCAAGGTGAATGCTGTCGCTAGGAAGAAGTGCGAGATGGAGGCAAGCTGTAAACCAGCAAACCTCGAGTACGCAACTGTCAACGGAGAAGGTGCTATGCTCTTGTACTACAATGGGTGTAGTGTTTCCGTGTCTGTCAACAAGAAATACGAGAAGCTTGAGAACTACACAGGGGAGATAACTGAGGTCCAGTACGCGAACAGAGCCCGTGCATCGTTGCCAGTGGTTGTCATTTACCTCGATTCCGTACAAGAAGGGGAAAATTGAAGCTGAGTGCTTTGATATACTATTACATGATGTCATACTGGGATGTCGTTATGTGTTTACGCAACCAAACCCCGAAACCTATACACCAACACCAGTGAGTGATTTGGAAACCAGATCCAAAAATCGACAAAAACCGACGCTGATGGAAGTCACGTCAACACCGGCCAGTAACGTACTTCCGGCCGAGTTGAGGAAGTTGATGCAGGAAGACGCAACTCTGACGCAGTTACATATATAAGTTTCTGAAAGATCGGAAAAAGAAACTCTGAATGTCGCGTTGCAGTTCGCATACAAGAAGGGGATCTTGTATCGCCACGCCAGGAAAGGACACGAGTCTCATGGGAGGACACATGGGAATTGCTGGGACACATAATTATCTTGTAAATTTATTCTGCTTGCCAGGGGTCCAAAGAGATGTTATTCTTTGTATCCTGTGACAAATTTCAGAAAATGGCACCGAGAACGGATTATCGACCCGTCCCCATAGGGAGTACACTCATTATTAATAAACCATTTGGATGCGTCCCGATGGATTTGATCGGACCGATAAAATCCGCATTGACACAAAGAAATCGGTAAATCTTAACGGTCGTATATTACAGAGACTGTTACATCGCGTACGACAGTCGAAATCTGTCTGCTAACGAGAAAAACTACTCCGTATCAGTGAGAGAATGCCTCGGAATCGTATTCGGGATATCACGGTTCGAACAGTAATTATGGTGCGCTCGACAGTTTCCCATTTTGCATAGCATTTGCATTTAAAAAAAAAGACTTTCACCGTGTTTCCTCACTGGTTATACTGTTATTATAAAAGACCTTGTATATCGTTTTGAATTATTGTTCAAAGAACCTTTAATTCCCTTTATTTTAGTGTATGACTAACGGGTTTAATATAGGTTGTAGAGTATACAGCATGGCCTTACTCCAGATGTTCATTTTTTAAGAACGTGCTTGCTTGCCCATTTCACTTTCTGAACTTCAGAGGTAACTTGTAAAACAAGAGCCGATAACTTTTCATATATTTTGGTGGTTCATTCATTGCGCTTTCAGATGCTGGTATTGTCCATTGTGGCAAAAAATAATTTTCTTTATTTTAATAGTTGCTAAGAATAATGTACTTTAGACAAATCCATATTGATTTTTGAAGCACAAGAGAGCAGTGACTTTAGTTAGCTGTGTGCTAAAGATCACTTACAATTTCCAAAAAGTACAGTATCCAAAAAAAATGTTAGTCACAATAAATGAAATTAGCATATAGGAATGCCAACATTCTCTCCCCTGTGCATGTTTTAAATGCAAACAAGTTCACCTTACATACGTAAACTCTTTCAAAAGCATATAATAACTGTTAAGCGCCCGCATAAAGAGTACATAGGTATTATTATTATATGATTTAGTTCTGATTTTATAGCTGATATATTTAAGTCGCAAGCATTAAAACAGTCCTTTTGAATAATTTTCCTGTATTCCCCCTCAGAATATTTTTTTTGTGTCAGAATCTCAAACATGTTCAGCACACATCCCTCGGACGATAAAAAGTAAATTATTTAAAAAAATGGGCATTGCATTTTGTCAACATGGCAAGCCAGTATTATGCTGAAAAACAGGAACATGAAGCTAGTCAGAATATTTCCTGAACAATAAATTCTACCGTTTGAAAATGGATGAAAAAAGATGACGTTCATAAAGGTCAAAAGTCAAATGGTAAAATATTTGCCTATTGATTATTATGGGAAAAAGCAAATTTGCTTTGTCATAATTTATTTTTTTTAATTTCATTGCAAAGGAAACGAAATATTTTCACTGCATATTTATTTTACTTAATGCAACAATTTTCATTTAAAGTTGACTATATTCCTGTAGTCTAAGACTTCTAATTTCCTCATAACTAAGGTCAAACTTGCCTCCTAGCAAAATATGTAAGCAAGAATAAAATATGCATAATTAGCTTATTTACATGAATAAAATCAATATCAATGTACCATTTTATTCAGAATATGATATTTATTAATATGAAAATAAGAAAAATATTTGCATACATTTTTATGTTTATTTTAAGGTGGCGCACTACAGTATTTTATTTTGCATAGGGTTAGAATTTTAAAGAAAAAGAATTTTCTCTGGTTTCCTTACTGGTTATATTGGCTATTTTTTATATAAAAAACCTGTATATATTAGGTAATATTAAAATAAACCTTTAATTCCAGTTAGTTTGATGGGATAATATGGGGTAGAGAATATACAGCTTGGTTTTACTCCAGGGGTGTACCTTTGAAAAAAGTGCTTGCTCCACTTGCTCATTTTCACTTCCTGAACTTCAGAGGTAAAATGTAAAATAAAGATAGCCGATAACGCTTTTTACTTTTTATATATTTGGTAATTCATTCATTGCAATTTCAGAAGCTGGTATTGTCTAGTCTGACAACATTCATTTTCACTTTTTAAACAGCTACTAGGGATACTGTAATCAGTCCGAACAAATTGTTTAATGAGAGTCAGCCCCAGATTTGAATTTCTCAGTTTCGACTGGATACGGTTTGGTTTCTTTGCAACTGCTTGGCGTAATTTATCACTTACCTGTTCCCTCGAATTACATATGTATATATAATCTTACTACGAAATACTCTAAGAAGATATGTGTATACATGAAGCATGTAGCACCAGCAAATGTTCTCCACAACTCTACTGTGTATGTATGTATGTATGTATGTATGTATGTATGTATGTATGTATGTATGTATGTATGTATGTATGTATGTATGTATGTATGTATGTATGTATGTATGTATGTATGTATGTATGTATGTATGTATGTATGTATGTATGTATGCATGTATATACGTATGGATGGATGGATGGATGGATGGATGGATGGATGGATGGATGGATGGATGGATGGATGACTTCTAAGCTGCTCCTGATATGAAAACTGATTGCAAAACTAACAGAGGATTCCCTACCTGGACGGCCTATTGGTAGAATTTCACTTTCAATTTAACCCTTAACGGATCGTTGCGTAAAGGTTAAACAACAGACACACAGACAGTTTCTTTGTGTTCTGAATCGATCTGAAGTCGTAATCTTACATAAAAGGTATTGACATTATTCCAGATGTTCTTACTACGAATAACTCTAAGAAGATATGTGTATACATGAAGCATGTAGCACCAGCAAATGTTCTCCAAAACTCTACAGTGTATGTATGTATGTATGTATGTATGTATGTATGTATGTATGTATGTATGTATGTATGTATGTATGTATGTATGTATGTATGTATGTATGTATGTATGTATGTATGTATGTATGTATGTATGTATGTATGTATGTATGTATGTATGTATGAATGCATGTATGCATGCATATATATATATATATATATATATATATGTATATATATATATATATATATATATATTTATTTATATATATATGTATATATATATATATATAAATATATATATATATATATATATATATATATATATATATATATATATCAGTACGTATCGGCTGGTTTAAAGTAAAACAAATAAAAGAAGGACTACAACAGGCATTGTAAATTTAAAAAAAAATAATTTTCTTACCTAGAAAACACGGTGAAAAGGTAAAAATATGAAACAAGAGTTACGATTTACGAAAAATAACCAAAAATGTGTCCTAAAATTGTGAAAACATATGTCTTCTAATAAACAGTTCTAAATTGTCATAGTCTGAATCCGTTCCAAGATGGCGGATGATGACGTCAGATGAAGGCTAACAAAAATTTTCACTGTGAATCACAATTTGTACTGTCCTGTTCCCATTTTGAAATATTTTCAGTAAAAGTCTTCATGCAAGGCCAGTTGTTTAGTTCTGCAGGGAAAATATTTATTCTTTGAAAGGCAGATAAAGTACAGCTATCAATAATAATAAAACACAGCTTATTCTTCATACGTACGAATGAACAACTCTTTCCAGCACAGGAATACCTTCTCTTAAGTTATTAAAAACTCTATAACATGTTATGATGTGACTCTCTATGATGTTAAAATGTGACTCTCGACTATGACTGACTATTTCGCGGGTACCTGAGTATTTAAAGCAAACCAATACGTCACCCCATGTACACGCATGAAGAAATCATTAATATTTCAAAATATAGCCACATCGCAGTATAGAATATCACCAAGTACTATTAGTAAAGACCATGGTTACAGCCAATCATTTGCATAGCTATTTGCGACTGTTTACTTAATATAACAAAACCGTCAGAAATCGTGCAAATCATATTTATATTCTAAATAAGCAAGATATTTATTACAAAATATCAGACCCTGCGAACAAATTCCTCATCATTATAATAAGTACATTTAATGATATAAAAATGAAATAAAATAAAATAGAAAGAATTAGAAAACAAATCGAATTTTAACACATGAAGACATTAAAAAATAATATGCATTTAAAGTGTTGGTATAAAGCAATTTGATATACCAATACTAGTGGTAAATCAAATTGTGATTCAATATAATCAATACAATAATACACATTCTCGCGAGCGTCTGCATTTGATTTGATTCTAGATCAATTATCAATGTCCACAAATTAGTCGCTAGTGACGTCTGAATATGAAAAATAATAATGAAAAGTATTAATAATTCCGTTTTCTAACTTAATTTAATAAGACACACATTTTAATCCAAATCCTTCTGCTTTCTGTTCTTCCCTCCCCTCTCAAGCAATACGGACAATATGATTAGAAATGTTGAATGAAAGAGAAAAAGAATTTGGGCTGGATTAAAACCTTGAAATAGAAATTACACCAAGTAACCTACAAGAATATATCTCGTCGTAACGATACATATGCACTTTCCTTGGGATTTATCAACATATTTTATCAATGATACATGTTGCAAACCAGTAAATTCCTTTGTTTCGGGGTACACATACTGTGATATATTAAATGTTACGCTATGTTCTTTTTCGTTGTTTCTTAAACATAACATAATGTTCTAAAAATTCAATTATTATTATCATTTAAATATGAAAATGTCAAAATATATCTGCCTGTCTCTTTCGCTTAACCATCGTAGCAGGATACGCGCTAAAGTCTATGAAATGGCGAACGTAGAGGATTTTCCGACAGTATCTCTGGACTTATGAATGATGGTAAAAGTTAAATCAAACCGACCAATGGATATATGGATATGAGAGAGAGAGAGAGAGAGAGAGAGAGAGAGAGAGAGAGAGAGAGAGAGAGAGAGAGAGAGAGAGAGAGAGAGAGAGAGAGAGAGAGAGAGAGAGAGAGAGAGAGAGAGAGAGAGAGAGAGAGAGAGAGAGAGAGAGAGAGTAGGTGGTACTGCTGCTAAAGAAGAAAAACGACTAAGATCAAATGTAAATATATTAAAATATTTTAATTATTTTTTTTTGGTTCGTCATTTGGCTTCTTTTATATTCCGTATGAGTTTCCATGCGCCAGAAGGTAAATGACATTGCGTTAATTTGAATGGTGTAGATATCCAAGTGTTGCTACTGCTGTACTTTAATTATTAAAACCATCATTCATGTTTACGTCATATGTTTGTGTTATATTGACTTAATCAACACGGAGAAAAATAGAAACCAATAAAAGAAAACAGTGAACTTATCAATATGCAGATGTGTTTGTAAATTGCCACTACGGCAGAGAACTACATTTTGTAGCTGACGCTCTCAGGGATTTGAGGAGTTCATTCACTAGGTCAATACATTGCTGTCTATATTAAATCTAATTTCCGTTCAAAAGTAAATTATATGTATTTGTATGTGATATAAATAAAATATATCTACAGTATGTATGCTGTATCAATGATATACCACAAGTTGTATAAAGTTTTCATTAAAAGGAAACTCAGCAAGCTTCGTTTCCTTTTAATGAAAAATGTATACATCTCATGGTTTATCATTAATACAGCGTACATACTATATATATATATATATATATATATATATATATATATATATATATATATATATATATATATATATATATATATATATATGACCATTTTTATTTTACGTCAAGAGCAGATTAATGATCGCAGATTATATTTCACCTTTTTTGTAATTATTCTTTTTTTTACCATATATCGGTAAGTCTTTTTGTATAATTTGCTCTTCACTTACATATACAACTGCTGGCACTGTTTAATCCCTTGGTCCTTCAATTTATCCCCAGCAGAAAAAGCCAGTTATCGGGATATGTTTATGAAGTTGTCACTATATGATGTCGACATCGTATTTTTTTAATTATCCATAGATTTATTCTTTGGCAGCGTACTGAGACCCCTCCTCTGACCGGATAATATGCCGGCATGTACATGTGTCTCCTTTATTATTATAAACTAGGGAAGATTGTTTATACCGATTTAACGTGGTTAAGCTTTTTGCCATTGATATTATGTTAGGCAGACAATGGTAACAGTAGATAATAGTTTCTTTTTAATATCTATTGACCCAGACCAAGCTAGCACGAATGCGCATAAGCACATTTTAATGTTAATATTCATGCCTCCATACATCAAAGAAATGGAAAGAAAAATGTGGTTTAGAAGCGTCCGCCTATAAATCCTTGTCCAGATTTTTTGCTCATGCACAGCTGTGTAAGGACTGCATATCTGGAGATGCGTTCTTTCATAACTTCGCTTTTTGTATTGGCTCTGGTAAACGTTGCATATTGCTCGGAGAGTTTAAATTATGGAAAATACAGGTTTCTTTCAAATGTCTCAAAGGACGATCTGCAGAGAATGGAAATACTTTATTATGTTTCTAACACTCCAAAGTTGGCATGCGCGGCTGATTGCATAGCAAATGCGGATTGCGTCGGATATGCTTTATGTACTGAAACTGAACATACACATACTTGTTTTCTTTTAATTTCGATAACGATGACAGAATCAAGTTCAACACCTGGATATTGTAAAATATATTTTAAGGTAAGACGTATAAAGTGTGGGAAACTTTCTTTCACAAAGTGGCAAAATCATATATTTTCTATATTTGATCTAAAAGAGATCGTGCACCAAATATAAAATTATGATATTAATTACAACAAACAAAATATAATTGACACTGTGGAATAAAATATCTGGTTTCTACTATATTGTGCCAATGACACGTTTACGTTGGCTCCAACTGCAAACTTTGTTGATTCTGATGTGTCACTGCATAATGTGCCAATATATCGGGTCTATAATGTTTGTCCTACAGATAACTCCTAACAGATCTGCATAGAACCAGTCTACAGGAGTATTATGAGACGGAAGATCTGAATCAATTCAGACAGTTGTAAATCTGGCTTATACTCTAGCACAGACGGTGGTCAGCAACTGCATTAGCAAACAATGTGGGGCCCAATTTTTTAATCAGTTTGGCGAAGTCCCCGCCCCCGGATTTACGAGCAGGGAAGCATGGCATTTGGAAATAAACTTTTAAGCAAGTTTTATATGATAGTGAACTTAAAATTTACTTCCATCGCTTTAAAATTACTTTCTCTCTTTAGATATATTTGTAAAAATTACTAACGCGCGGGGCCACTGTGCGCGCGGGGCCTTCGGATCAAATTGGTCCAGTCGTCCCAAGGCCGGCCCTGAAGGTAGTTAGAGGTTGCGGGTTGGTTTAATGCAATTATATATTTATGATTTTAAATGGTATATGTACTATTCTAAAATTTATTAAATAAGTTGATTAATTTTAAAGTATTTTAGTTTATGTCAAACTTTATGTGAATGAAAAGGTAAAAACATCTGTGCCATAGTAACACACAAATTGATAAAATAGGTAGTCATTTAAAGATGATTTTGAATATTCTTATAATGTAAAGACTACATTTGTTCATTTTCATTATAGGAATCAAAGACATCGGGTGCATTCGGACTAAACTTGATGGCAAATTCTTTAATTTCACCGACACATTCGATTGTGTTAACGAGCTATCTACAATCCACATTCGCATATTCTACAGCATGGTCGTCGAAATTTTTGTCGACAAGTTGTTGTAAAGACTCGCAGGCAGTAGAGAACCGCGCAACTTTAGCGACGATGTCATTTACTGACGCCATGCCTGAGTTCGTGACGGCATCACATCCGACAAACGTTGAAGATTCCGGTTTTGAAACGATTACAACACCAAGTCAAATCTTCCTGTTAAAGCAAAGTATTGAGAGTACAAAACTTACATCCAACTCACCGTTGTCAACAGTTGCCTGGATGTCCTCAAATGCAATTTCTGACAAACATCTTACATCTGAAGGAAACACTTTTTTGGATGACAGAGCTACATCAGCAATTACGGGCGCAGATACAGGATCAACATATATAACGTCGTCGCTCGAGGCGAGAAATTTCAATTCTTTTGACATCTACTCATCTGAAATTATAGGAAGTATGGCTCATTCTATTTCAATACAGGAAAGTATTACAAAAACACAAGATATTAAGCCATGGATTAACGTAATAAATACCGATACATTTTATTCGCAATTGTCGGCAACAGAGGCAAACTGGGATTCTTTTGCGGGACAGAACGTTTTGAAAATACCATTGGCAGAGGACAGCATAAGCACGATAAGTGATTCTTCAACAGACGCAGAAACGTACCCCACTGACGACGTCATGATAAAATATGCATGTGCCGATAAGCAATGTTTGTATATTCAGCCAGTTGGTTAAATAACTCATATAATATTTAAGATTCCATATACTGCAGCGAAGTTCTAATTAAATAAAAAATATCAATATGGCTGTTTTTTTTGTGAATTGAACTTGCTTTTGTTTTTCCAGTTGTAATACACCAATGCGTAAACGTGACATTCATTTTAAGATCTTATTATACCCTTTTTTTAAAAATTTAGTTCTTTCTTGACTCAAGAAAAGACGCTGGCTGAAATTATCTCTGTACATTTTGATGTAGATTTGAGTTGACATATGTTACAAGACTTCCGTCCTAATCTCTGACACCGTCTAACGAACGGATATTTTCTGGACCTATCAAGATAGTGTCCCACATCCAAAAGGATCCCCTCGCCATTGATGAATGTAACATTTCATATTTTGGTGTTCGTTGTAATCATTGCCAGAACTTCCACTCATGAAACCTATATATGTTACCTAAATTTTATATAAAAAAAACAACAAAACGCGAGACCACCAATGATTTTGTATAGAACCAGTTTTAAGATGTACCATTTTCTCCGTTAAGAACTTTATTCGTAGATAATGCATTCCGAAACCAAAAACAGTTTGACTTAACATGAAGAAAATGGTGCTTTTAGAATATACTGTATCGCAAACAACGAATTATCAGTTTAAACTGCATTACACACACACGCACGCACACGCACGCACTCATTCTCTCTCTCTCTCTCTCTCTCTCACACACACACACACACACACACACACACACACACTTGTCGGAACGCCTTTTCTAAACCAACAACACGGAATCAGGAAATATAAGTTCTTGCTTTGAATTCGACTGCGCAAAACCTTTAGCCTTAATCAAAAGGAATACTAACTTCATGATAGAATTTATTCGAGTTTTATTTGCTTAATTTGCTTCATTTTGTTTAACTTTGTATATCGCAGTGAACAAACTATTAACTCGAGGCCAACAGCAAAGAAAAGAGAAACTTACAAAACATATTTTTACGATTTTAGAAGGAAGTTTTTTTGTATTTTAGCACAACTTTTAAAACTGTACAGCAAAAAAGTTCTTTACAGAAAACTAAATGAATATAACGCAATTCGGTAACTATTTAATATTTGGACTGTCTAAATCAGTTCAGCATCTTCTTTACTGCTTTTATATTGTTAATCAATAACAGAGGTACCGACAAGAAGAACAAGGTACAAGTTTTTTAAAGATCGATATATTTATTTTGAAACTTAAGTCACGCCAAGTAACTTATACATTTGATTCCATGTCATGCAATCAAACTGAATTTGTCAAATATAAAAATAAATATCGATACATATGTACTTTCATCTTGACTAACCAAGGTTTCGATAACCCTATTTACACATTGGCGGATTCAACAGCTATATTGGTGCTTTGCCCTAGTGACAAATATTACATTTCATGTGTTGCCTCCCTTAGTATGCAATGCCAACTAACTAACAGCGTGATGCATTGTACATCCGCCGAAAACGGTGTGGCAATTGACCTAAAAAGGATACTTTGTAAATTAACACCAAAAGCATGACTATGTATCAGAGGGAAGTAATTAAAGGTGTTTTTGAGGGAAAGGTATTTGTGCAAACACAGACCGGTATTTGCTGGACCAAATCTCTCCTACTGTCTCTTTCTCGTCGCACAGACAAATATTTATCCCAAATGTATGTGTATGTGTTTTACAAATTAACTGGTTTCAAAGACTGTCAATAACAGGTCTACTGGTAAATAAGTTTTGCAATCCCTATTTGATTTGGCGATGATTTACGTAAATATTTTCTAGTGGAAACTTTGAAAGCTGATAAAGGTTTCCTTCTGTAGACAAACGTTCCACGCAGGTACTAATGCTATATCATTGTTTCTGATGAACTGATCTTGATTACGAAATGTCTGGTCATCCACAGAACTAACAACTAATGTCATGATTCGAATATTCAACACCAGTCCTACTCTATGGAACTGAGACCTGTAGAAGCACCATAGCCAATATGAAAAGGATCCAGACATTCATCAATACCTGTCTCAGAAGAATCCTCCTAATTTGCTGGCCATACAAAAATCAGTAACGAAAAACTGGTAGCGAACACAACAACAGCCTGCAGAGGAAGAAATATTCCAACGACGCAGGAGATGGATATGCCATATACTTCGTAAGCCAGCATCCAGTTCCACCAGGCAAGCACTCATCTGGAATCCACTGGGGGAAAAGGAACAGAGGCCGGCCAAGAAACATCTGGCGGCGGGACCTAAAGAAGACAGGCCACACGTGGGACCAGCTGGAGAGACTTGCTCATGACCGGGATGGCTGGAGAGAATTTGTTGGCGGCTTATGCCCCAGCAAGGGCCACAGGCATTGATGATGACGATGATGACTTGAGGGATGTTCAACATCCGCATTTATAATACTTCACTAAATCTTTTTTTCCTATAGTAGAAACAGAATCACCATGAATACCTATCTACATAAGAAAAAAGTTAAGTACATATGTGATAGAGTTAATTACCTTATATATATATATATATATATATATATATATATATATATATATATATATATATATATATATATCGTCATCAACGACGAACTCGCAAGACTCCATGTCGATATCGACTCACTTCAAGAGTGACGGCTACCAGATTCTGGGTCCCTCATAGAAAAGAACTACACGTTCTTTTGGCAAGGAAAGAGCTCAGACGAAGTTTGGGAGTATGGTGTTGGTTTTGCTGTTAGAAACTCTCTTCTGGCTATGATAGAACCCTGCCAACAGGGAAACGAAAGACTGCTATCTCTTCGTCTAAACACATCAACCGGGCTAGTTAATCTCATCAGTGTTTACGCTCCCACACTCAGTGCCACCACAGATACCAAGGATGCGTTTTACAACGAGCTCGACTTGCTCATCGACAATATTCCGAAGGAAGAGAACTTGATATTACTGGGCGACTTCAACGCTAGGGTGGGTGCCGATCACGACTTCTGGCATTTGTGTCTCGGCAAGTTTGGCATTGGGAAGATGAATGAAAATGGGCAACGTCTACTAGAAATGTGCTCTTTCCACAACCTCGGCATCACCAATTCATTTTTTTTAGACAAAACCACAGCACAAAGTGTCTGGGAGGCATCCCCGATCCAAACACTGGCATCAGCTGGACTTGATTATCACAAGAGGTTCAGCCATGAAGGGTGTGCAGCTTACTCGTACATTCCACAGCGCTGACTGCGACACCGATCACTCTCTAGTCTGCTGTAAATTTAAGCTTCAACCAAAGAAGATCCACCACTCTAGGCAAGTGGGTAAACCACACTTCGATGTGAGCAAGACGTCATATCCATACAAGGCTGAAGAATTCACTTACGCCCTCTCGAAGGCGTTCAGTTCAGAACCTCCCTACGGCAGTGCCAAAGAGAGATGGGACAACATCAGAGATACTGTGTACAGTGCAGCCACAAGAATCTTTGGTAAAAAGCAGACAAAGAACAATGACTGGTTTGACGCCAATTCCGCCACACTCATGCCAGCAATAGAAGAGCGTCGCAGTGCCCACCTGGAATTCAAGCGTTCTCCCTGCGTGAGTACACTACATGCATATAGGTCTACCAGAAGCAAAGTGCAGAGGTTAGCACGGCAATGCGCTAATGAATACTGGCTTCTACTATGTCAGAGCATCCAGTCAGCAGTAGACAATGGAAACATCAGAGGCATGTATAAATGCATAAAGAAAGCAATGGGTCCAACGAAAAAAGTGATAGCTCCACTGAAGTCTTCTGCAGGAGATATCATTCATGAAAAGGGCAAACGGATGGAACGCTGGGTGGAGTACGACTCCGAACTGTATTCCAGAGAGAATAACGTGACCAACAATACCCTCAACGCCATTGAAAACCGCCCTTGTTTGACTAAACTGGATGAGAAACCTACTGAGACAGAACTAAAGCTGGCATTAGAGAAACTGACCACAGGTAAAGCCCCAGGAAAGGATGGCATCCCAGCAGAAGTCATCAAATGTGGCGGCAGTGTGCTGTTCACACACCTTTATTATCTTCTCTGCCAGTGCTGGGATGAAGGTGCAGTGCCTCAGGACATGAGAGACGCCAACATCATAACCCTGTATAAGAACAAGAGCGACAGAAGTGACTGCAACAACTATAGGGGCATATCACTTCTCAGCATCGTGGGTAAAGTCTTCACTAGAGTCATCCTGAACAGACTGCAGACGCTTGCCGACAGAGTGTATCCAGAATCTCAGTGTGGGTTCCGCGCAGAGAGGTCCACAATCGACATGATCTTCTCCATCAGGCAACTGCAGGAGAAATGCAGGAAACAACACAGACCCCTCTTCTTGGCTTTTATAGACCTCACCAAAGCATTCGATCTGGTCAGCAGAGACGGACTCTTCAAAATCCTGACGAAGATTGGATGCCCTCCAAAGCTGTTAAGCATGGTCCAGTCCTTCCATGAACACATGAAAGGCACAGTGCAGTATGATGGCTCATCGTCCGAACCATTCAATATCCACAGCGGAGTGAAACAAGGCTGTGTCCTTGCCCCCACGCTCTTTGGCATCTTCTTTGCTGTCCTGCTTAAGTACGCCTTTGTGACGTCCACAGAAGGGATCTACCTGCACACGCGTTCAGACGGAAGACTGTTCAACCTGGCACGACTGAAGGCAATCAGCAAAGTAAGGAAAGCAACCATTAGGGACATGCTCTTTGCAGATGATGCTACTATAGTCACTCACACAGAAGCTGAACTACAACGCCTGATGGACCGCTTTGCTAAAGCATGTGTTGAGTTCGGGTTGACCATCAGCCTAAAGAAAACCAACGTGATGGCTCAGGATGCAGACCCTCCCAGCATAACCATTAACAACTACAAACTAGAAGTAGTCAGTGAGTTCACTTGCCTTGGCTCTACCATCACCAACAACCTCTCACTCGATGCCGAGCTCAACAAGCGGATTGGAAAGGCGTCAACAACTCTCTCTAGATTGTCGAAGAGAGTGTGGAACAACAACAAGCTGACATTAAACACTAAGATCACCGTGTACCGTACCTGCGTGCTTAGCACTCTTCTGTATGCCAGCGAAACTTAGACCCTGTACGCCTCTCAGGAGAAACGACTAAGCGCCTTTCACATGCATTGTCTCCGTCGCATACTTGGGATCACCTGGAGCGATCGTGTGACAAACAACGAGGTGCTTCAACAGGCCAAAATTCTCAGCATGGTCACACTCCTCCGCCAACGTCACATCAGATGGCTGGGCCATGTGCATCGAATGGATGATGGACGGATCCCCAAAGACCTTCTCTACTCTAAGCTTGCCTCAGGTAGAAAATCAATAGGACGGCCACATCTTCGCTTCAAGGATGTCTGCAAGCAGGATATGAAAGCTCTTGGAATAGAGGTCAACACCTGGGAAGAGCTTGCCCTCGAGAAGTCCAGCTGGCGACATGCTCTGTAAACAGGTCTGAAAGCCAGCGAGGAAAAGTTACGACAGCTCGCTGATGAGAAAAGTTCTCAGAGGAAGAGGATGCAGTTCCAACCAAGACCTGATTCATACTTCAAGTGTAGCAACTGCAGCAAGGATTGCCACTCCCGTGTGGGACTTTATAGTCACAGAAGACGCTGCACAGCTACAAACTAGGACACCTTTCTTGGGCGCATTTCCATCGTCTCTCGAGACTAACGGAAGCCATCCGATCGATATATATATATATATATATATATATATATATATATATATATATATATATATATATATATATATATATATATATATATATATATATATATATATATATATATATATATATATGTGTGTGTGTGTGTGTGCGTGTGTATGTGTGTGTGTGTCTGTGTGTTCCTTTCAGTTAATATTGAACCGCAAAGATTTCAATACACGTTAGCCCCTGGCAAACCTCCAGCACATATTCTATTCGTATCGGCGAAGGAGAATGATATCGATTTATTTCGACAGAGGCAAACCAAGAAGGACTATCTGACCCTATGAGAAAGACATTCTCTACCAAAAAAAACGAGAGAAAGATCATGCTGTGTTCAAGACAGCAGACAAATATCCTCTGTTGAGGCCATGAATTAAACTACATTTCTATATCAATAAGATAATTAACTAATGCGACGAAGACACAACAACAAAATACTCTGAGACAGTGTGTCAGACTCTGACAGACAAAATGCATAGCGCTGGAGGATACAGATGGCAAAAACATTGACTTACCCTTTTTCTGTTGACAATAAGCCAGGTTGGTTCCGTTCGTTCGCAAAAATCCGAACTGAAGAAAAGTTTTGGAACCCAGAGCATCTCTGGACAAATCTCCAAGCAGAAAAAAAAATATATGTCTGATATTGTTGAATATGAGCATCGCACTCTCGTGAAAAAAATACCCTCCTTCATACAACATACCACCGCGTACTTCAATAAAACACCCAATCTTAACCTGACGGAAAACACTATCCAGAGAGAGATATTGACTAGCGAGTGTGAAAGGTAAGTATGAGACAGAAAATGTATGAATGCGGTGAGCGAAACACAGTCTCTCTATGTTTACTCCAAAGAAATTTGTTTGTAAAGAGAAAGCTATAATCTGAGCTATTCCATATGTTCAAGTCGGTATGCAAAGACGAAGAAGTGTAAAAGAGAGGTGAACAATGTACATCATGAGGATGTCTTCATTTAAATTTATATATAGTTTTTTTTAATTACTATCATCCCTGTAGCGAAATTCTTTGTGAAGTTTATTTTTCCTACTTTCTGTTTCTTTTCTCAATTTGAAATGTAGAATAGTTTTCTTGCAAATCTCATCATGTCAAGATTTTTCTGCGTTTTGTGTTATGTATCTGCTTTGGTCTTGTTAATTATGAATGATTGCAGTTTTCATACTAACATTCCTAATGACAAAGAGTATTCAAGATTACAAGGAAGCACGCGATAGTCCTATTTATGCCATAGATCCTTCCCTGAAACAATATACTTCATAAGACATTCAAATCACGTTCTAAAATTGAACAAATTGGTGTTCAATGATCAGAACATACTAAAAGCTAATGGAAGTGTAAAGGTCATAATGACAATGGCACATTCATTTGCTAATATTTTCATAGAGATGATCAAAGTATTGTAGCCAAAAGTATATTCTAACACCTAACATTCATGAATTGTGCCTTGCACTATTTTGGCGAGAATGGGCTTTTGGAAGAGGGTGAACAAGCACAAAAGCTGTACAATTTTTATTTAGTTCTCCAACAGCTAGAACAAGACCGGATATTCTGCACAGTCTCTTGAGAACCCACTAATGAGATTCTAAGAGATCCATGCACTGAAAAACACCCGGTCTGGACATCCGGAAGGATAAATATCGGTATTACAGTTAAGAATCGGTGAAATAGGTATAAATGAAGAAATCTGACTTGTTCACTGCAGTTTTTATACACCATCTAATAGCCGCATAATATCCATATTTTGGTCTTTTTCCAGTTTGTTTATCGTGCATATTTTTTTCGCCTTGTTCTTCTCCTTCTTTTTCCTTCTTTTTCTCCTTCTTAATCTTCTCATCCATCATCATCGTCATCATCATCACCACCACCACCACCACGACCATCATCATCATCATCATCATCATCATCATCATCTTCTTCTTCTTCTTCTTCTTCTTCTTCTTCTTCTTCTTCTTCTTCTTCTTCTTCTTCTTCTTCTTCTTCACCATCATCCTCATGATGTTCAATTTTTCACCTCTCTTTTACACTTCTTCGTCTTTGCATACCGAATTGAACAGTTGGAATAGTTCAGATTATAGCTTTCTCTGTACAGACAAATTTCTTTGGAGTAAACAGAGAGAGAGAACGTATTTCGCTCACCGCACTCATTCATTTTCTGTCATTTCATACTTACCTTTCACACTCGCTAGTGAATATCTCTCTCTTGATCAATAGCGATGTCTTCGTTTAAATTTATATATAGTTTTATTTTAGATTACTATCATCCTCGTAGTGAAATTCTTTGTGAAATTTATTTTTCCATGTTTCTGTTTATTTTCTTAATTTGAAATGTAGAATAGTTTTCTTGCAAATCTCGTCATGTCAAGATTTTTCTGCGTTTTGTGTCGTGCATCTGCTTTGGTCTTGTTTAAAGTCCCCTTTATACACGGAGGCAGTGTTTGCCCCGCCAGAAGCGCTTGGCAACCCTAAACAAGTTCTCTAGCCGTTATCAATCTTTTTGGCACCTACGTGAGGTGTCTTAATGAAGCCGTTTCTTGCATCGTAGACAAAGAACGCTCGCCCTTATTAATCACGCGAAGTTTTTCCGTCTCTATAAAATATCGTAAACTTAAGGGTAGGTCACAGAATGAACCAGACTGTTTTGTCGGTCTCCGTCTGTAAGGCATCAGACGTAAGGCCAGGGGCTGGGGTAATAAAGCCCTGATATTTAAATTTATGGGAAATAAAGAAAACATTTTTCCCCCTTCTATTTATCATGTATACATATGAATAGCATAGATAACAATTATATAATAAACAGATAAATATAGTGTTTCACGCTGAGCTTACCCACCAGCATTCCTTTATTAATAATTAGCCGTAAAATCTGACTCCTTTATTTGGCGCTAAGACTTCATGTTATCCGTAGCCTATTTTTCAGCCCTAATCGGTCGGCGCGCGAGTCAAGTATTGTTCCAACAGCGCGTACCCTGGAGACGTTTTCTTCGTCTTCGTCTTTGTCTGGCGGATCAACCCTTTACAGTATTTTGCAAACCGTAATTAATCTTTTCCAGTTTGTGCCAGGAATTTAGCAGATAAAATACGTCAATATTAGAATCGATGTTCAGTTTTACGCGCACGCGCGTGCGCGCGTTTATGTGAGGGATTAAAGCGTAAAATTTAAATCTTATATGGAAATTTATTCCGGTATTCAGAGTTGAGAGGACAAGGTCTTTAGTCAAGACCACCTATAAATGAAAAATAAATTTCGACAACAATGACCAAAGATTATTATTATTATTATTATTATTATTATTATTATTATTATTATTATTATTATTATTATTATTATTATTATTATTATTTGATCTTGCAACTGACGCATTATCTTTTAATGTAAAGAAACGAAAAAGGAAATATTTAAAATAATTAAACTCCGTTGCGTTGAGAAATGACGCACATTGCTTTTATTTAAATCTATGCTTTTATATATAGTCAAATGCGCATATTGTAATAAATGTTACTTTATTTATTGGAAATTATTCTTGCTTTATTTTTTTTTCTAAAATAACCATTAATATCGTTGCTAACTATATATCCTTACATAACACAATACATCATTTTGAACGAAGGAGATAACAATTTCACTTTGTTTATCATTAGACAGATGTTGTCAACTCTCAATAGAAAAATATTTTAAAATTGTTCGTTTAGAACCTATGACGACCAATACGTCCCATCTAGATTTTAAACCTTATGATCTCATTGAGGATACAAATCAAGTTTTCAACTCAGCCGAAAAAGTTTAATCGCCTAAATAGATTCGATGTAAAAAAAAAAAACGAAAACAACAACAACAACAAACTGTCTAATGGTTCATACTTCCTTTGACTAAAATACCACTCTTTGACGATTGTAAAGGATTTGGTGGATTACTACCTATTCTACATAAATTAAAACTAGAAAAAAAAAATTAAGTATGAAAATTGCATTGACTTAATTAAAATAACTTTTATAAAAATAAAACTACATTATTTTTGTGCGTTCTTTGATGCTTAACGGAGACAATCGAATTGCACCTGTACTTAACAGTCCGCCGAAGTAGAGAAAGATATATGTCGTTAAAATCAGATTAAATCTGGTGTTTATTTGCTTTCATTTACATTAAACGAAAAACATATTGTATCTAAACGCGACTGTTAAACGTAGCGGATACTACAAATGATGGGGACTTGCATATTGCAGATTTATCTCATACATGTATAACTTCTTCGGCGACTTTAAAAATAACGGTAGTTCTGTGTCATAATAAATGTAACCAAATAAAACTAGTTCACGGATCGGACTCAACCTGCGGACCGAAGATTTCAAGTTATTGATTTTGTGACCAAGGTCAAAACAGGAAGTAAGGGAGGTAACTCATCGTATTTAAGAAATTGCCTGCTTAATATTTAATGTGATCAGTATTGGAAATCAATTATTTTTATGAGTCAACATGGTGCTGAATCATCAAGAAGCATGGGCTGCTAAAAAATTTCTTCCATAATGCGCCAGATGGAGCAGATGGGTTTGATTATCGTGGATGCTTTTATATTTCAGAGTGAGTTGTGTTAAGCAGCTTTTAAAAATGTTTTAGTGGATTAAAAGATGAACCAGTTCTAAATACCGACCAACCATTATTATTTATTGTAGGGGTCTGACACCTTTTGACCTGTACCACACCATACAATTATCTGCCTGCGTACCTGACGAACGAAGGATGAAACGATGCGCACTATCGACTCCGATTAAATAATAGGTAGGTACTATACATTTGCGACTATAGCTGATTATCGATGATTCATTTCTACAACGCACCTGGTCAATTCCAGTACTTTAACCCGGCATATCCTATTTTCGCGGTAGGTAATGTTTACGCCATTGCAGTACAAGATGTGCACTGACCATTATCAAAATTTTTGTAAGTTATTTTTTTTTTTACATTAAATTCTAAATGAAACAATTAGTACAAGTCATGCTGGTCATGTATATGCATTTACTCATCTTTGATGAGATATAAAATGTTTTAAAAATTTAGTATATTATTTAACCAAAGCATATTCATTATTAATTATTGAATTCTCTGCAACTTAACTGTCATCAAGAACCTTCCAGAGGAAAATTATTGATCGCTATTGACATTAACAATGGTGGCGAATTATTAAGAACACGTTCAGTCTAATCGTCACAAAAAAGGAGTGGTTACATAATAGAGAGGTGCGAATTTATTTATCAACATGCGTCACATTCTTTGTGATATCACAGCGCGTGGCATTTACTCTGGATTGTGCTGGATTACATCTTTAGTTCGCTATCCTCAAAAAAATGTCCACGTATTTCAACATGGAGTCTGCCATATATATTCTCGGGGCGTAAGAATAATGACCTTTAAAAGATATATGGCTGTATGACATTTAAAGGTATGTAGAATACAATACTAAAACTAAGACCCATTACAGAAATATTCGATGTTTAACACATACATGACAACCATGGCTTTTACGAAAGAGATTTCGTTTTCGAGCTTCAAAGTTGTGAATCTATAAAAACAAAGTTGTGAATCCATAAAAACACGACTTATATAACATTGCCATATATTTCTTATGACAGGAGACCAAACTGATTCTCGCGGTATTGATAATGTCGACATAAAATCATCTATGACATTCATCAAATTAAATACCGCTGTCTGACGAGTAGTTGATTGACTCAGATTTTATTATTTTAGACCTTTGTCTTTGATAGTGAAGAAAATCCTTTTAGTCTACTTTTTTTTTGTTTGCAATATGTTGAAATGCATTCCCAATCTTTTCCAAGATTTATTTTGAAAAATTCTATGATGACCAAATTAGACAAATGTATGACCTAAGACCTAAGTAAACCTAATGTTTTCACCTACCGGAACCGCATTTAGTATCCCGTATGTCGAAATTATAAACTGAGTATATGGAGCCAGTTATAAATATTTTGCTAAGTTTAGTAAAACGAAAAAAAAAGGAACAGAAGCAGTACGTGCAAATTGCTACTTATTTGGTTAAGTAAAAATCTAAAGATGGCAAATCAACTTAAAATACTTCACATATTCATGAATTTTCAAGGAGATTTTGAAGTTATATGTTTTATTTTTTAAATTAATTTTTCTTTAATTTATACTAGGTAAACGCTGCGTGAGAATGTGTTTCTGTCATATTAACTATTTAATAGAGATTGGTACCTCTGTAATTCTGAATATATCACCTCAGATATCACGGTATACCGCCGTTATATGCGGGACCAATGATTTAATGTACAGAGGCACTAACCTGGGACTTTAAAAGCAAAACAAAACAACAAAAGAACGTCCGTATCTCATTAGCATGAAAAATATCTTACTCTGATTTATAAAACAATAATACCAGCATATATCCATTATATTATCTGTAAAAATAATTATACCATCTATATTCATCATATTATCAGCAAAATATTTTCTTGATATAAAAAAGTAAAATATATCGGCTCAAAAGTTCCCTTGTCTCCCCATCCCCAAAAATTAGAGATAATTAGCTTGTGGAAGACGAATTCGCTATATGTATGTTAATTGTGGTGTAAGTTGTAATTTAAAAACTAACTCAAGTGGGATGATTAAGCTCACGCTAAAGCTGACACCATGAGGTCATTGTACTGACATTTGAGAGCTTGTTGATAAAAAATGGATAACAAAGCTTACATTTAAAAAGCTACACTAGTTATATAATAATAGCTAAGGGAACTTTGAGTGGGATGGGAAATACCGGATTAGATATTTATCAGAGAGGACCAGTGAATATAAAACACTCATTAAAAAACCCGAGATAATCTTTAGTAGACTTGAGAAATTATGTAAATATCAAACGTACAAACATTTGCTGTCCTGACAATCTTAGGTTAATTCACAGTCTCACAAAGGAATGGTGAAGATACGTAACACTAATATACGCCATTAACGTAAAAAGCTAAAAAATGACATTTTTGTCCCTTTCGTTTTAATCTAAAATTTTTCCAAAAGTTGGATTTGCTTCAGATGTTTTACTTTATCGCATTTGGCTGCCATGTTTGCATACGTTAAACAAGTCAAACATGTAATTAAAGGTTAATAAAATATATAATCATATTGGTAATACTCAATTTACGAAAAGTACAGCACTTTAAAAATAGTTTTTTGAAAGTATTTCGTAATATTTTTTTTTAAAACATGATGTTATTGTTATTAAATACGTAACAAAATTTTATGGTAGTATTGGTAATTCCCTTACTGACTGAAAATACCTAATCACCGGTAAGGTGAAAAAGTACTGTGATACGTACCAAAGAAAGAAAAACATAAAGCGGTATACTGGTAATACTGCACATTTCAATTGTATATAGTATGATCTGTTAGCACCATTGCTAAATCCAGATGTATATAGGTAAATGTGGCAGTCAAATTTATAAATCGTCAAAAATTTACATACGTTGTAGTGTATCTGGTTTATGGATGGTACAATTCTAGTCTTGTGTCATTAAAAGAAAATCGACTAGATTCAATACGATTACGCAAAACGAACAGACATACATATAGGGGATAGATATAATTTTTAAAGGATACGTTTATTACACATACACAGACAGTGATAAATACATTTCTCTCTCTCTCTCTCTCTCTCTCTCTCTCTCTCTCTCTCTCTCTCTCTCTCTCTATATATATATATATATATATATATATATATATATATATATATATATATATATATATACATACATACATACATACATACATACATACATACATACATACATACATACATACATACATACATACATACATTATGCACGCATTGATTATGTAAATCATCATCATTAGCCATTAATGTCTAAAATTGACGCTAATAAATATAGTTTGTACGTATTATGTAACAGCAGATAAACGTCTGATCCCTTAATATCTCCTGTACATATAGATAAGTACAGCTATCAAATTGTATATGAATCATAGGATCGGAGTTCAGTCGACGCAATCATTGAAAACAGACGATCAGACAGCAAAGCACTTATGGAGGAATATCTTTGTGAATATTCTGGGATATTTTATGTAGGAGTCCTTGAAAGGAAAACAAAGCTTTCAGGTGGAAAACGTATATAATTTTCATTTTTTTTCTTTACAATCTGAAGTCTAAATTTTTGCTAAGCAGAAACACTATGACAGGTAATCGTAATCACGTGAATGCTGTAGCAGTAGAAGCTGAACTTCGAAATACTTGGATAATTCCGATTATTGCGGATTTAGGTATGTTGCAAAATTCAGAATGGCGAGTATATCATATAATTTCGTAGGCGAAGTCAATAAAGGACAATATATGACATTAGATACAACTCATCCCTGATATGGTATCATATTGCTTCCGATTTTGTGTGGCGTAGGATGCATTCCCTAACGCGGATGTATCATACTTTTTTATATCCACTTAGCGTATATTTGATGCAAAGTTTATGGAGAAATGAGACTAATCGTTATATTCTTGGCTAATTTGGGTGTGTTTAAATATTAAAGGAAATATCAATTTTTAACGACCATCGATGGTTATTTTTTTTTTAGGTGTAAAGGATATAAAACTGACGTACGAAAGATACGTAAAATGACAGTAGAATGTGGTGTTGGATTGATATTTATGTTCCTTCAAATGCAGCTAGCACTTATCAGTTCTTCCAGAATGAGTGGTAAGTTGAATGCATACTTACCTACCTACTGTTCAATCTATCTATCTATCTATCTATCTATCTATCTATCTATCTATCTATCTATCTATCTATCTATCTATCTGTCTGTCTGTCTGTCTGTCTGTCTGTCTGTCTGTCTCTGTCTCTGTCTCTGTCTCTCTCTCTCTCTCTCTACCTACCTTCCTGTCTATCTGTCTGTCTCTTAGAAAATTTATTTTCAAATTGCTTTCAGAATTATTTTTTTCTAGACCACTTTAGTGGCCGGAGTGGTTAGAGAGTCGTATGTGGAGGTCGCGGGTTTGAACCCCGGCCGAGTCATACCAGAAACTTATCAAATTGGTACTAGCAGCTGCATCGCTTTGCTCTCAGCATTTGAGGTCATTGCTATGACTGGTCAACCTGGTATCAGAATAATCTGACTGGATAGGACGTGATACTACATGATTCCTCAATGCTAGACAATAGACATCACTATGAACTGCCACACTAGAAATCGTTAGATATAATTCAGATTGTGAAAGCTATGTTAAAAAAATCCCCCAAACCACACTATTTTTAATCTTTTCAGTTTTTGATTGTCTTGTGCAAAATATTTTGCTTAGATATATGCATACGCGCTAAATAACACAAAGATCTGTCAAGAAAAATGTATAGGTACTAAATAACACAACGATCAGCTTCGAAACATGCATGCACGCTTAATAACATCATGATCTTCCTTGTTATATATAACAACTAGAGTTATCTTCCGCTGATGGATCGTCTAATTCATATATTTATCCATCTGTCCACATCTATTTATTTATTTATAAATTAATTAGTAAATGTATTTTAATTTGGTAACGATATATGCTTTGAGTAACACTGGTACGAACACGTAATTATAGTGACTATAGGTACTGATTATGAATTAAAAGTTGTTTAAATGTTTAAAGGGGAGAAACTTAAGTACGTCACGTGTCTTTGTGTACGGAGACTGCTGTCTTTATTTTGATCTCCCCATTTACATGTAAGAATGGATGTGATTGGTCAGTTTCTTTTATCTGCATTGAATAATTTGAAAGTAGTGGAGGAAATGGAGATAAATACCTCAAGGACTTGAACCCACTTTTCAAACAAATACAAATTACAAGCTCGGAGACCCACCAATCCCTATCCCAACAAGACTTAAAGTTTTTAGCTACGAGATTTCTGCCTTTAGCTACGAGATTTCTGCCTCAAGGACTTCTGCCCACCATCCAGTACTAATTACCATCTCAAAGACCCTCCAATCTCTATCGCAACAAAACTTTCTGTTATTAGGAGATTTTTAGCCTAGGATTTCTTGAGAAACTCGCCGGAATATATTAGTTTTAGGATCAGCTAAAAATTCTCTGTATTTGTCATAAACATCTGACAAAGTGTGAGAAAGCTTGCCAGTAGTTTCTCGTGGGTAGATTTTTCTTTTTGCGTATTTACCGGTTTCTTCCTCCACCATTAATACTGGCCGCCATGTATCGTGTGCTGAAAAATGGCGTTAAGCCCCACAACAACAACGACAACATCTGACAAAGTATCATCCTATCGTTCATCTATTAGCACATATTGTTTCCTTAACCAAGTTTATGAATAAGCAATAATTCCTACTTCATTCTCGCACAAATCTCTTTCATTCACTGAATTACTGTAATCGATTTATGTTTCATCAATATACTCTAAAACTAAACTCAACTTGATCTTACTTGAAATTTTTGAGAACAAGATGTTGTCTGATCATTGCATATGCGACTACAAAATTTGCTAACATTAATTTCTTAAGTTTATCTAGTTCAATTGTAAGATGGCCAACAGCAGAAGCTACTTTTAACATTATTTTTTTATATGGTTTTGTGAGTATTGTTTTTATTTCATAGCAATAATTCCGTAATGACAATTGTAAATGTATTTGCGTGATGGGAATAGAACTGGAATGTTGGGAATGGAACTGGAATGAGGGAAATGGATCTGGAATGATGGGAATAGAACTGGAATGATGTGAATGGAACTGGAATGATGGGAATGGAACTGGAATGATGGGAATGGAACTTGAATGATGTGAACGGAACATCATCTTCCTCACTTATATTATAATAAGAATCAGACTATACTTCCAACTTTGACTTCTTCAGAAACTTTTCTCGCTCACTTTCACTAAAATTAATAATGTCATCGTTATCATATTTGATTATCTTTAGAGACTTGTTACCAATATATATGGGTCTTTTCAACGTATCATTGGCAAAATTGTGTTTGCGTATACTTTAATAATTAACTCATAATGTATATTAGTATCTAGTTGTATTGGCGGAATATAATTTACTGACAAGTTTGTGCTATTTTTTACGGGTGTGCTAGAGTCTAGTAATAATGTTTTTGACATTGTTATTTATTATATTTTTATCAAATTAAATAGCCATGATTTATATTAAATCGCAGTGTAAAATCTCGTACTCGTCAGATATTAATAAATTTTCCGATCTTAAATGATCAAGGATGCCAATAATTTCACTATAAATTTTAGCACCAACATTTCCGGCATCCGTTGATGATATCAATATCATTAATCTGCCTATCATTTCAGCAGTCAATGTATTTATTTTACACCAGTTCCTGTTTCTTCTTTTTCTCGTGTTTATACCTATTATCAAGCTCTTTATAATTATCAACGAACCGACTTAGTTTATTTTGTATTTCAATATGATCTTTTATGTCTTATGAGACAACTTTATCAGCTTTCATACGTATTTCATCTATTTATTTTGCCTCATTACTCAAACCACTAGGGTGATGACTACAATATGTTATTTTTCTATATTATGAATAGCTTTGATATAAAGATCGGTGATAATCCAACGTCGATATTGTCTGGCACTGTCGTGGTAGTTTTCATTTTCCCGTTTGACATTGTCTTAATGTTTCTTACTTTCTTCTTTTATTTTTTCTGGCTCTTTAATTTTTCAGCGTTGTAGTCAGTTTTTTAATATCTCGTACTCTTACAATTTTAAAATCGTATTTTTCTTTTAACAATTCATACTCTTGATTTCTTATTTGGTCATTTATACTCCCTAAAGCATCTTTAAAAGTTTGCTCTTCTTGGATATCTAGTCCATGTTATTTTCAAAATGCTTCATTTTTAGCTTTATCTTCCGAATACATTCTCCAACATTATTTGACCTTTACTTTTTTCGTCATTTCGTCTAACATGCTTGCAACTGGATTAATTGATACTCTTTCTAATAATCTTCGTTCAAATTCTAGTGGATTATTCAACAGCCGAATTAAGTTAGCTTGTCTAGCAGCAGGATCGTGAATATCTCCTACTAGGTCTCTAGCCAATCTTAACCTGTCTTCATCAGATTTTCTAATAATTTTTACAGCAGATGCTTCTTGCTGTTCTTTAACTAACCCAATTTCTGTCTGCGTGAGTTCCAGTCCAGACTCAACTAACGTGGGTAAGTGAGAAAGCCTCCTAGTAGCGTCTCGTGGGTCGGTGGTCTTCCCTGGGTTTTCTAGGGTTTTTCCTCCACCATTAATACTGGCCGCCATGCATAGCATATCTTGTGCTGAAAAATGGCGTTAAACCCTACAATAACAACAACAACAACAAACCAAATTAATCTTTTATCCGTTAACCTTTTTAGATTCCTCTTCTTATTGTGGTTTGGTTTGAGGTTGTTTTCCAAGGGCTTCAATAGCTGGTCTGAAAGCTATAGTTGCTGCTTCTGCGGCAGTTATTTGTTCACGTCATGATTGTTGTACTTTTTGCTTAAATGCTGCTTGAGACTGAGCAAGTTTTCAGATCTTTTCTTTTCTCTATTTTGCTCGTTTGTCCATTTTATTATATATTAATTTTATAAAATTAAGACTATCGAAAACAAAAACTTATTGCAAGCAACTGCCAGTACAACAACGAAACACTTAAGTTGAATCACGTGTTAGTTTATCCAATAAGAAAAAGTTATACTATCTTTTGAAGCTTTATGATATAATTCAATAAATTTATATTTTGTTACGTCACCACATTGTGTCAACATTGTCCAGTCACGAAAATAATATAAAATATTCAAAATTTCGACTAATAAATATGTCGACGTTGTCTAAAACCTCGGGAGAGATAAACAGAATTACATTTTTTATTTCGCGACAGTGAAAACTACGATCTTTTTTATTTTTACATCATTCAGCGGAATATCATCAAACACTACCATCGTATGTTCATCTGAATCAAGTTGATTAACTGGAACAAGATCTTCTGGTTGTTTTATAATTAAAAAAATCGTCACCAGCATCAAGGTCATCACAAAGTTTGTTATTATATTCGCTTAGTAGCACGTACTTATCTTACTATGGATTAATTGTATAGATATAAACTCGATCGTAATTAATATTATCGCCTAACAGTAAATTGATTTGCCAATTTGTTTTTACGATCCAGTTTGCTCAACAATAAGATTATGACAATCTGGAAGTTCGTTATATTTCTGTTTCAACAACTACTCTGTATCAAAATTTAGTATCGATAATTTTGCCATTGTTTGTTATAAAATTTTATGTTATATTAAACTGACTAATGTTAACAAGTTATTTTTGTTATTTTTGTGAAATTATATTTTAAAAAATATTACTCCAGCTTGATTGTTCTAACATAGATTTGACAATAAAATCAGACTTAATAAAAGAATGAGTTTTTAGAGGAAGAACAATAGAAAATGAATAAACGAAAATCATACTCGTCTTGACAAACTAGTAAGAAATAAAATAAATTGAGAACAAAAAGGAAGAAAAGTTATGTGACAATTTTACAAAACGAAATATTTTGAAGTATATCAGAATGCATGACAAAGAAACCTTGATTAAAATCGTTACTATGACGTCCATCAACAAGTATCGCACAACTGATAGGATCTTCTCATGATACATGTAGTGATTTTGAAGAATCTATGACATATGTTGGTGAACTACCGGTAAATATAATTGACGTAAACACAATATTAATAAATTGCTCTGTTTTTCTTTGGATCTTAGTTAACTCTGGGCAGTAAAGGGCACACAATATATAGTTTTTCTCCCGATGTTCCACCGAGATCATTCATGCAAATCAATCCACAGCAGATTATTTATTATCTGCTAAATGGTGAAAATCAAATAACGACAATAAATATGCAGTAGCTAGATAAATCTGGACGACGGCTGGATCTAAATAACGATAATATTTTCTATTTACACCTAAGTTCAAGCACTTCGTGATTTGCAATAAAATTATTCAACCTCAGATATAATGAAACAAAATAAAAATTACAGAAGAGAACTGGTTGGTGGATTTTAAAAAAATATATTTACTAAAGTGATTGAAAATGACCTGGGAATCGCGCATAAAGTTGCACCAATTGCACTTGACGCAGTTAAAACGTTTGCGAACAACACTGCACCTGCTGCTGGACCTGCGGTGGGACAAAAATAGCTGATAAAATTATTAAAGTCGCACTGACAATGAAGCAAGTTATATCAGAATTCGCTCCAACAAAAGAAACTTAACGTAATATGATAACAACAATAAAAACCTTTTATCACCAAAGGTTGAGCAGATTATACAAAAAGTTTTATCTAAAGTAACAGCTTCTTAAACGATTTCATGGTTGATGACAAAATTTGTATAATGAAATAAATAAAAAATGTCTGTTACAAATTATCTCGATTTAGCAGAAACTTATGACACCGATGACGCTGAAGAAGAATTTTGAGTATGTTTGAATGTCTCGATGAAAATTCTAATGAATCAAATAAAGCTGGTGTTAGAACATGGAATACTCGAGATGAAGATGTATTTCTACTGCAGCATAAAGCAATATTGGAAGTTCGTGGTCAGATTATGACGGTGGCCAATCCACCTGTTGCAATTGGAGCAGGCGCAGAAATAGCTCTTGTAAATAATGGCTGCCGCATATTCAAAATTGTTCGATATCAACTGTCCAATCATGCTATTGAAGATATTTCAAGTCACTTACAAGTTGCAAGTAAAATCTTAAATATTTCTTTTTCCGACGATTACTCCAGATCGACTGCAACTAATATAATGTGGTTTAAGGATACTGGACGTGGTGGTGCGGGTGTTGTTGCATCGGTTGAAATTTTATCAGAATCGTCACCTATTATAGCGGCTGGAGCTGATGCCCCTGCAAATGTAAGAAATGTTCTTATTGCTAATGCTGCTTCGCTAGGTATATCTGTACCAGCTGCAAACGATATCGTAGACGCTACAAGACGCTTCAGACGCTACAAGACTTCCACTTAATGCTGCTTGTAATAATCTTGGCGTTAATCAAGTAGCTGCAGCTGCTGACGGCACTGTAATGTTATAACATGCTAATAACATAATTGCTCATAACAATAAATATGCGTTACAGTAAAGGTTATTTTAAGACAAAAAAAAAACATTTGCAGGATCAAGTCTAATTGCAATGATGCTGCTATTAAATACAATATTTGGCTTTTGTCGCCACTACAACATATTTCATGAAGTTAAACATAAACTTATTTTAGATCGTTCAGAACAAAACGACTGCCTATTTAGGTCAGGTGGAGCTAATGTACAGTTTATTACAAATAAACTTGCACTTTGGATGCCACGAATAACACCATCAATCACCAATTTGTCAGAATTAAAAGATATGTTGCAAAATTATACAGAATTTATTTTCAGCAACATGAAATATATTAAACAGTAGTTCCAAATGCTACTTACTACACGTGGCGAGTTAAAACATCAAGCGAACAATTACTACGGCAGCTCGTGACAAGCTAAAACTTTCGCTTATTAGATCTGGTGACAGCGAGACAGCGAGTATATCAATTGCCTTGAACAACTGAGACAGAAATTATCAGCAGGATTTAAAAACTTTCATGATCCGACAAGTCAACAAAAATATACTAAACCTACCATCGATCTCGGTCGGTCAAATGTTTATTTTATTGACAAAAATATCTTCTTAACAAGCTGCAAATAAAAGATTTGTTCGAATGTCGTCGCTTTATGAGCGGCAAAGTAAATATTCTGTCTCTATTATCGTGATGATAAGTATTTTCAAATAACGTTTGAAACATTGATAATTGGTGATTAGGTCTAAAGTTTAGAAATAATATTTCACTTATCTTCATCTTCTGACTTCAGCGAATAAATCCACAACGCATAATTCTTATTTGTTTGAAGGGGTTAGAGTTCCTGTGCTAGAAATATCCTAGCTTAAAACTGAAAGTTTTTCTTGGATAGGGATTGGTGGGTGGTAGAGGTCCTTGAGGTAGAAATCTCCTAGCTAAAAACTTTAAGTCTTGTTGTAATAGGGATTGGTGTGTCTCCGAGATGGTAATTTGTATTTGTTTAAAGGGTGGGTAGAGGTCTTTGAGGTAGAAATTCCCAATTCCTCTACTACTTTGAACTTATTAAAATATACTAACGGATGATGTGGAAACGAAGCGAATCGAATACCATTGGCTATCAAACATGGGGTTCTAATCTCAAGCCCCGTGAAAAAGAAATACAGAAATAGAAAAAAAAAACACACACACACGCACGCACGCACGCAAGCGCACGCACGCACGCACACACCACCACTACCACCAACACCACCACCAACAATAAGAAAAACACAGACACATACACATCCTGTCTTTACATGAATGTTTCTATTGTATCATGAGTCCTGTATAATTCTAGCAATAATCTTGTGTTTAAATTGTGATCATTCCATTTCATTAGTGATACTTGGTTTACCATTTCTTTTTTTCTTCTGCACAGGGAATAATACATCTTACATCAGAGCAACAAAACAGATGTCATGGTTGATGGCACGAGACTTTTGTACCAACGCATCACACAGTTTTATCACAAGCGTCAGTGATGTGCATGCATTTAACTCCCTCAGTGTCGGAGAATTCATTTGGATAAATGCAAAGGAGTACTCCTTTTGCTACCTGACCAAGGGTATGAATTACGTTTTGGCACATTTAATTTCTAAAGCAAATTTTCACAGCCGGAGCCCCTTTAATTGTCTTTTTTAATAACCAGAGCATGCTACCATTGTATACCTGAGACATGATTCGACTTTGGGGAAAAGTATAAGAGTTTCTAAAAATAGGATGATGAGATATAAAATTCATAGTAAACTGTCAGGACTGTCGACATCACCTTGAGATAATAGTTGCCTCTGTGCAACAGATCACTCCAAATTCTTTTATGCTTTTACAAGCAATTTTTAAAAAGTATGATCATAAAGACAAAATAAAATTGATGCAAAGTATTAAATCGCCTGCAACAAAGTGTTGTAATGACTAAATATATACTACAGTTACACTAAGCAGGGACAGTTATTACTTTAAAACAGCACATTAAAATATTAAATTGTGACTGTAAATCATTAAAGGTATTTTCAGCTTTGATCATTGTTTTATATTGATGTGTAATAATAATTATTTTTTTAAGTACAGGGCTGTCTTTTAAATCTTTTATATTTGGTAGTTTTTAGTAAACAAAATGGATGATCCTGCTAAATCTCCATCAAGTAACTTTAGACTTGTTGCAAAAATTCGCCCGCTCAATTGGGACAATAATAACTGATAACAGCTGTTCGCAGGTTTGCTGATGCGTATATCAGAAATCAGCATAAATTTATACTCAGAGAGAGAGAGAGAGAGAGAGAGAGAGAGAGAGAGAGAGAGAGAGAGAGAGAGAGAGAGAGAGAGAGAGAGAGAGAGAGAGAGAGAGAGAGAGAGTTATCCCCTAACAGTAGTTATCAGAATAAATAGGTTTGGGACTTGGATTTACTATTGTATTTAATTATCTTATTATTTAATTATTCATAACTAGTAGCAGTGTACAAACTAATTAATCAGCAAGGCTAAAATAAATCCACTTAAGGAGGTAAACATTTTACGTATTGTATAAAAAGTCAGACTTATCAGTTTATGTATTAACATCACCATCGTTTTGTTAATGGATAGTACATAACTTCTATCTGATCCTTGCTTTCATTATTATGGGTATCACTGCAGCCAACATATTTCTTTACTTCCCAGCAGAAAATAATACATTTGAAGAATGCATATATATCACAATTGCACAAGAGGATAAGAGAAGCAATCAGACGTATATTTGCAGTAAAGGTATGAGTCAATAAATTTGTCGTTCTGTCTTTGTCTGTAATCTCTCTACCTATCAAACTACTCACCTGCCTACCAACTTACCTACCATCTTGTTATTTTCTTTTCTCGGGAATGTCTCCTCGACAAAGTTAATTGCTTTTTACACTTTTTGTTGTTGTTGTTGTTGTTGTTGTTGTTGTTGTGGGGTTTAACGCCATTTTTCAGCACAGGAAAGGCTATACATGGCGGCCAGTATTAATGGTGGAGGAAGAAACCGGGAAATCACCGGAAAGAACCACCGACCCACGAGAAGCTACTGGCAAGCTCTCTCACATATCCACATTCGCCTAAATCTTAGACTCGAACCCACGCAGATAGAGGTGAGATGGCAGTGATCCGTAACGGACAGCGCTTTAGACCACTCGGCCACTCGGGGCCCCCACTTTTTTTGTATGTATGTATGTATGTATGTATGTATGTATGTATGTATGTATGTATGTATGTATGTATGTATGTATGTATGTATGTATGTATGCGTGTATGCGTGTATGTATGTATGTATGTATGTATGTATGTATGTATGTATGTATGTATGTATGTATGTATGTATGTATGTATGTGTATGCGTGTATGCGTGTACGTATGTATGTATGTATGTATGTATGTGTGTATGTATGAATGTATGTATGTATGTATGTATGTATGTATGTATGTATGTATGTATGTATGCATATATGTATGCATGTGTGTATATGGCTCTCTTTGGCTTTAAACAGAAACAGCCAAAACCAACAGGTTTTTTTTAAAGACAGTAATTAATTTATTTCCCAAGAATACAAAGTGAGACTCTAAAAGGAACTTACAGTATTGTGAATTAAATCAAAAATTGTATTAAAAATTCCATCACATGTAAAAAGGTATGGATTATTCCAGAAGAAATCCAATGGTGTTCTGAATAAATTCCAGATATTGAATGTGCTTATTTACCAGTAGTTTGGAGCATTCTAACATGTCACCAAGTCTTGATGCATAAAGATAATATAATGCAAATGTGTCTATGAATGACTTCACAGAATATTGAAGATAAAGATTTTGTCCTAATGTTAATGAACACTTTGTAAGTCCAATGAATAGTTTATACGAATCCTCTCAAATTATAACTGAACACAACTAAAGTTTTTTGCACTAAGACTGAGATTATGGTTTGGAATGAATAATTCTATTCATCACTACCGTTTCTAAAAATAAAGACACATTAACAAAACCAGGATGAGGTTTATTTTCCCATTAAATTCATAAGATCGCTTCTAGAAACTTCCAAGGTCAAAGGTCATGTAAACATGTAATTATCGTAAAATATAACCTTAAATAATTCTCAACAATAAGCTATGCAATATGTTGCTTTCGTAAGAAACGGCATTAGTCAGGTAGGCCTAAACTTATACCCTGACTTATGGAAAAAGTCAATCACGCAATAAAATGACACACGCACACACACACACACACACACACACACACACACACACACACACACACACACACACACACACACACACGTACATACATACATACATACATACATACATACATACATACATACATACATACATACATACATACATACATACATACATACATACATACATACATACATACATACATACATACATATATATATATATATATATATATACAACATCCCTATTTGTTGCCTCTTTTGTGAGATTGCTTAAGTTACAGAAACACTGAAGCAACTGATTGTTTAGAGGCATCATGGGTCTACATATGAAGATTTTTTTAACATTTCTTTCTTTGGGTTATATGATTAATGAATTCTTTTAATAGGGCAGAAAGAATTTTAATTGTGACTAATATTACCCAAAAAATGCAGTGTCCACATGGGAGGGTGAATGAATTAAGTAAGACATTGATATTGATACATGTAATATACTCACGTTAAAAGTAGATTGTTGCATGATGTTTTTATTGGTTTGCGAAGATGTGAACAATTGAACATTTTCAAATTTTATGTTACTTTTTAATTGAATTGGGCGATAATTTATGGTCTTATCTCAGATAATTTATGATCTTAACTCAGGTGACCAGTTTGAAACAACAGAGGATAAACAACCTTTCAATGATGCAGTCCAGAGGTGTTTGAAAACGAAGCGTGTTCTTCAACTTGTCAACAGCTTTACCCTGCCCCTTATTCTTCCGGGCAACAAGACAAGTTGGATTGACAGATTCGATAGAAAATCCGTTATTGACAGCCTCAGTAAGTTTCATACATATCTAGCTTTCATTTTTTAACTTAAATTATAATAGTGTTTCTAATCTTTGTAAGGTGACTTTACTATTTCAGTTTCAGAATAAATGTCATACCAACGTTTATTGCATGTCACAGTAGCATGTTTTACCAGTATTTATTGCATGTCATTACTGTGTCAGAATACCAGGTCATACTTTCATGTTCATTTATTTGCTTGTTTGTTAGTTGTTTTTGAATTAAATTATTATAAGTTATATAAAATTGTATTTTGTAGCTGACATTGTGTTTAGTATTGGGATCTTTATCAATGGAAGTAAACATATTTGTCTTGGTCTAAGTCAAGGACATTCTATTTATGCCCTGTTCTTTATTATAATTGTAGTAATTGACCATGTAATTATAACTAATTATTTTCTATAAATGAACTTTTGGTCCGTATATGGATTATTCTTTTGTATCTTTTTATAAATATAAGCTTGTGTACTGGAAAAAAAATATTCCTTTGATAACATATGGGTAGAAATGATTTATAATGTTGTATTCAGATTTCGATTTGGGTGAATTTATCATTTTCTTGAAATACAAAATACTCCATAATTTTCTTTGAAAGACTGTTGACTAATCAATACTCTCCGGCCATTGGTACATTAGTTCATTGGTGATTACTAGCCATTACAAGCACATCAGCACTTTCAGCATTGGAAATTATTTGTAATACCACTAAAGATTATTCAAAATCCTTATTTATTAGGATTTGTGTTCTTATTTTGGGATCTGGATTGGGATTTATATTGCAATAACGTTAATTCTTTTTTTAAGATTTTCACTTTTGTATTCCATGGAAATAAATTATTTGTTGAATTTTACAAAACTTGCTGGTTTTCACTCTTTACTGTTACTTATTTTAAGATCATAGAGTAGTTATAAGTCGTATTTTTTGCATGTCACACTAATGTCAGAATAAGATGTTATACAAGTATTTGTTACATGTCAAACTAGGGTCAACATAGTATATCAAACCATTATTACTAGTGTCAGAAATAGCAAGTCATACCAGTATTTATTTCATGTCGCACTAGTCTCAGAATAGCATGTCACATGTCATACTTGTATTTATTGTATGTCACATTAGCATCAGAATAGGTTGTCATACCGTTATTTATTGCATGTTACACTAGTGTCAGAATAGCATGTCATACCAGTATTTATTGCATGTCAGACTGTAGTCAAACTATCAGCAACATCAGCAAAATTGTAAGTAAATAATGCATAGTTCCTGTGTAATTATGTCAATTATAGAATTGCAAAGCTGATTTTATGAGACACCATATTAGTTATGAATGAGGTCCGAAACCCATCGTTCACAGGGTGCTTGCAGGTAGTATATGCTACACTTGAATTATGATTGGTTGAGTATGTGGAGGTTTATGCCAAGTTAATTTAACCGTATCAAGCAAAGCATACCCCACCAATAAGCAACTCTCCCCACGTATTAGTAAATATTGTGTTTTGCTGAATATAAGGGTTTCTTTTGCAGCAGTTTCAGTTAACTAAGACGGTAGCAATCGCTGACTGTAAACGTTTTAGGTTCCGGTAGTTTTCAAAACCGATCACGTCTGTGTAGGCGTGGCCTAAGTGGTTAGAGCTTTTGCGTCGGATGCGGGAAGTTGCGAGTTCGAACTCTGGTCGAGTCATACCAAAGACTTATACAAATGGTACTAGCCTTGATTGGCGCTCAGCATTAAGAGGTTCGTGTTATGACTGGTCAGCCCTGTGTGTCAGGATAAAGTGACTAGGTGGGACAAGATGCTATTTGTCTGCAGACTGATGTTCCAGTGCTACACATGACAAGAAAATAACACACTACAGACATTCCGATATGATTAAAATTGTCAAAGCTGTGTTAAAAGTCAAAATCACACACATGCACGCATTCACGCACAGACCCCTCCCCCGACTATATAGGCATTATCGGATCGTGGACTACATGCGAGATTCAGACCTCCGAAATTGAAGAGCTTGACCATGTGAAAAAAACCCACTCACCATCGAAACTGAAGAGTTGAGAACAGAAGGGTTGAATAAGCATGGTCAGTTTTAATGTTTTGCAAAAACATTTGTTTAAACATATTTTAAAAAGAATTTTAAATTAGAACTAAGACTTGGATTAGCTTTAGCATTAGCAAGTCATCACAACAGAACTCGTAATGGGGCTAGTTGATTGGAATTGCTTTGTAAGACTATTAACATGCATTCGTGTCCGCAGTGTAGGTCGGCGTAGGGATAATATCATATAAAAGCTGTATTGATTAATACTTGAATTTCCATAAATTTATTTATCTTTATCCGAATGGGCTCTCGTTGTTTAATGTTTA